>SDVV010026408.1:0-12265 GCA_016164225.1 Gammarus roeselii | reverse complement strand
CGCACGTCTTGCTGGCTTATCCACCTTATTAACTGATTGAGATAGGCTTGTATGCGCAATAGGTTGACTCATAATTTTTATTATAGTGTTGGTTTATTGACTCTACCGTTAGCCAGCTGTCTTTGTTGGTGTGTCTGTTAGCGAACCAGTTTCATATCGGTGTGCCCGTTATCTGCCCGTTTATTGTCGGTATGCCTGTTAGCTTTCTAGTTTCTCGTCGGTATGTCAGTCTATATTTTCCATGCAATCATTATCCCCCATGTAGATTCAATTTATGCAGGACACAACATGTTTTCAGTCGTCTATTGTAAGAATTTTATACTGTATTTAGGGTTACATAGGAATTAGATGCGGTTACCCATATTACATTTCACAGGGACAACGCTACATATTTCTAACAGAGACATAGCATCAGTATGGTCTAGGAATTTTATTTATTTAAACGGTTATCGTAGAAATATTACTTAATTACGCATGAACTCAGTGTTTGTTTTTCTGTCAGATATTTTTGGTATGGCTTA
Source organism: Gammarus roeselii (assembly GCA_016164225.1). Classification (NCBI taxonomy): domain Eukaryota; kingdom Metazoa; phylum Arthropoda; class Malacostraca; order Amphipoda; family Gammaridae; genus Gammarus; species Gammarus roeselii. The sequence continues at coordinate 11,744 of SDVV010026408.1, read as the reverse complement.
TATGTTAGTACACGATTTTAGTCCTGATCCAGATCACATTAGAAGTTAAAGTGTAGGATGATTTCACTTTTATATGATACGAAGTCTGTAACATATGTTACGAAGTCGGTATGTTACGAAGTCGGTAACAAGTCTGTTATTGATCATACACGTGGGATATTGGTGTAGGATTCATCATCTGGTGTGGTAAGATACACCGTACATCATATTTAAATAATGTTGGTTAGAGTAGAGTAGAGAAGCTTACTTGACTATTTGTTTGCTGTGTTGAACGATTTTAACGATTATCATAATAGAACTTTATTAATTATACGTTTGCCTAAATTGATGTGTGTTGGGTATAATTTCGCTTAATTGGAAGTTGTGGTACAAAATCTATACGTTTTTTACCTCATGACATTATATTTGTGGTGCCGTTTAAAGTTGGCTCGGAGAACTAGTCTACCGGATGTGCGTCGAGTGTTAGTTTTAAAATACTCTGTTAATTGTAGATCTCTATTATGTTATTCGGTCGCATGCCTTTACTAGATGCTTATTCCCACATGTCATACTTTTATAAATATATGTTATCCGTTTCCAGTTTTTACAGTTAGAAATTAGCGATCGGGTTGGATGTTGTTATGAGATTTCGTTCCAATTCAGAATATCTGATTCATTCGAGCATTCACTCTATCCATTCTAGCACTTTTACTATAGATTTGTGATGCAAGGTTCACAGTCAACAAAATCTAGAATATAAATCACGCTCAAGATACATAATTAGCGATTTATATACCAATGTACGACATCATTGACAAGAAAATCAATGAACACATAATAGTTGCCATACTCTGCCAAATACGGTAATACCTTGTCAACCTTAGCCAACCAGCCTAACCAATAATGATGTGTTTTTATTCAAGTTTGATTGATATGTATGGTATTTAGTCGTTATTTTATGCGATATACAAATCAAATCACTCCACATGGGTCTAATCTAAAAAAAAATATCAGCACACACCATGAACACACAATGCATATATACAGGGTCGGTATGACGGTGTCGGCACCATGTACACAGGATGTATATATACTGGGTCGGTGCCCGGTGCTGGCACCATGTACACACAATGCTTATATACAGGATTGGTGCCGGCACCATGTAGACATACACACACATTTATACACAAATACAGGGTCGATGCCGGCACCATGAAGACATATACACATTTTAATAAGCAAATACAAGTTCGGTGCCGGCACCGGGTCCAGTACCATGTAGATATATACACACTTTTAAACGCACATACAGGGTCGGTTCCGGTCCCGGTGCAGATACCATGTACACACAATGCATATATACAGGGTCGGTGCCGGCACCGGTGCCGACACCATGTACACAAAATGCATGAATACAGGGTCGGAGCCGGCACCATGTACACACAATGCATTTATACAAAGTCGGTGCCGGCGCCGGTACCGGCACAGTGTATACACATACACACTTAAGTATGCATACACAGGATCGGTACGGAACCGGTGCCAGCACCATGTAGACAAATACACACATTTGTTCGCATGTACAGGGTCGGTCACCATCTGTAGCAATTTACCTTTGATCTGTGATTTTCATTAGAATCAAGTCTCTTTCGTTTGTTACGAGGTATATAATGTGGATCAGCTTCACGTCATGTTAGGTTAAAAGATCTAGTTATCCTTACCAAGCCTTATCAATAAATATATAGTTTTATTAAAGTTTCACGCTTTTGTAAGTTTTTCATTCATGTGATTAATGCTTAACATACATCAAATCTCTCCACTTGGCTCTAAATTTTGTTCTTTCATTAGCAGTTGAATACGCTCTTCCAATTATGATTGAGCAAATTTCCTCCATTTTTCATGAGTAAATTGTCATTTGTTTGAACATTATAGGTTTTTCATATTTTTTTCTTCGATAGATATATGTAGGAGCGTTGTTCAATACCTCCCATGTATTGTCATAGGTAGCTAGGCTGTAATTTTCCAAATTTCTAGTCGGGGCTCGGTGGTGATATAACATGATACTCTCAGTATAGCTCCCACTGTTCGACCTGTCCTAGGATTAGGTGTTATCATACGAAATTTTCCGTGTTTACGTATGTTGTTCAGTCAATGATTTATGATTAATACACATAAAATATATCCACTTGACTCTACAATTTGATCCATCATTAGCAGTTTTAATACACTCTTAAAATTTTGATTTAGCAAAGATCCCCATTTTAAACGTAGATTGTTTGAATATTATAGGTCATTCATATTATTTTTGAATTTTTTGACACAAATCTACAACACTTCCGCCTATGTTATTCTCACCCAACCTAACCTGATCTATCAAAACCGAGAATTACGTATTTTACACAAGTTTTCATACTTATGTAAAGTATTCAGTCATTGATTTATACTTTATACATATGAATATCTCCACCCGGCTCTACATATCACTTACACCTACTTCTTTTTTGTTTTGTTGTCCCTCTCTACCATATTAGTTGGCAAAGATCAACCATTATGAACGTTGATTGTTTAATGTTAAAAGTAATTCACACCTATTACCAATTTGACACAAACGAACACTCCGTCTCACACTAAATTTACCTTATTTAGTTTAAAATCTCTTGTCACTACATCCTTTGATCTCTTCCACCTATGAAAGGAATTTTCTTTCCAACAATTTTCATATTCTAAACGATGACTTGCATTTGTGATGACGCCACAAATTACTTGTGGCTTTTTATTTATTCATATTCATACCTTTTCTGAAAAAATTACATTCCCCCATTCCCCCAATACTTACAAAATTACGCCAACTCAAGCAATGCCCCATCCTTCAGGTACAGAACCACAACGTCGATTGAGTAAAACTTGAACCACTCTGATTTATAACCTGGCCATTTGTATCACATCTGGATCAATTTACCCAGATAGTTATATGGCAATGATTAATTTGTGATGATCTCCCGTTAGGCATTGCTTCGTTCCTTGAAACCCATTCTTCTACTGACTTTGGCATACATTTGCTACCTCCAACTGACTAACATGATATATTTTATTGCAACTCATTGCTTAACCTCTGAGTTATAGAATAATCGAAACATTTGATAAAAGACTGACATGGTTTATTAGAGTTTTATTCGTATTATTCACAGATCTTGCTTACATCATCAATGCTATCCACATGGTTTGCTTTGAAACAGCATGGTTCAAACACTCAACCAAACCCTTCACCACTTCATTTCAGCATACTCTCGAAACTCTTCATATAGTCCATCATATCTTCAATGCGAATTCCGAAGGCTGTTCCATGCCCGTGATTCCACAAATGCATTGCTTCTTCTTCTTGAACTTTATTTATTCGATACGTCTCCAATTCAAAGTCATTCCGATCTTCATCCAAAAGAAATTGTTGCATGCGATTCAGATTTTCTTTTGTTCTTTGGTAAAATTTATTTTCCAATACCTCAGGTTTATTACAGTCGTGAAGATTTTCTACTTGGATCATATTAATTTCGAGATGTGCCTTCTTATTTTCTTTACACTTTGTTACAAAGAACTGTAACGTATTAACATTAGTTTCCGAAATCCTACAATATTTCTTCTTCATCTATATATGGATAATATCGCCCAATCTTTTGGTTCTTGTATCAACTATTTTGAGCTGATTATTATTTTCAACACGTGTAAATTTTTGTTCGAACCACCCATATCATCTTCGGGTATTTTTTCATCTAGCACACGTAAACTAATTCTCGCAACGTGAACATTCATTTTTGCTTATTTAAATACGAGACTTGCGATTTACACCCAACGTAACAATGACTCCAGTCTTGGTATGTAGCTAGATGATATAACTCTATTACAAGCTATTTTTGCAGAGCATTAGGCTAATCGTTGATCGCCAATGACGTCACCTGTTCATGTATGTATGTGTATAGGTATGTGTACGTATGTCTACATATGTGCATATGTATGAACGTGTGTATGTATGTGTGTATGTGTACGTGATCAGGTACGTGTGTATGTGTAAAATTCAAAATAAAGATTCATAATAAAATTTCAAATGAAAATTTAAAATTCAAAGTAGGAATGTATAATTCAAAATAAAAATTCAAAATTCAACATAGAAAATTTAAATTTGAATTAAAAAAATCAAATTCGGAATGGAAATTGAAAATTCAAAACAAAAATTCAACATTCAAAATGAAAATTTGTACTTAAAAAAAAATGAGGAAGGACACGCTTTACTAGCGAACTTGACACATAATAGATCGACTTGCCTCTGATATCTTATTTTTTTAAAGTTTATTTTCATTTTACATTTTTATTTTGAATTTTGAATTTTTATTTCAAAATTTAAATTTTATTTCAAATTTTAAATTTTTATTTCGAATCATAAATTTTCATTTTTATTTCAACATTTTATTTTGAATTTGAATTTACATTTTTATTTCGCATTTTACACTTATACACGTACACATACACACGTACATACACATGTACTTATTTACACATACCTATGACGTCATTAGCGATCAACGATGGGCTAGATGTTCTGCGAAAATAGCTTGTAATCGAGTCATATTAGCTAGCAACATACCAAGATTGGAGTCAGTGTTACGTCGGGTGTAAGTGGATACGTACGTCTCGTCTTCATTAAACGAAAATGAATGTTCACGTGGCGAAAATTAGTTTACATGTGTTAGATGAACAAATCTCTGAAGATGATATGTCTTGGTCTGACAAATATTGACAAGTGTTGAAAATGATAATTATCACAAAATATGAAATACAAGAATCAAAAGAGTGGGCGATATTATTCATATATGAAGGAAGAAAGAAGGAAGTAGGATTGGGGTAACTAATGTCGATACGTTCCAGTCGTATGTAACAAAGTTTAAAGAAAATAAGAAGGCAAATCTCGAAATTGATAAGATCAAAGTAGAAAATCTTCACGAGTGTAATAAAGCTGAGGTACTGTGAAATAAATTTCACCTAAGAACCAAAGGAAAATCTGGATCGCATGCAACAATTTCTTTCCGATGAAGAACAGAATGACTTTGAATTGGAGAAGTATCGAATGATAAAAGTTCAAGAAGAAGAAGCAATGCATTTGTGGAATCGCGGGCATGGAACAGCCTTGGGAGGTCGCATTGAAGATATGATGGAATATATTAAGAACTTCGACAGTAAGCTGAAATGTAGTGATGAAGCAATGAATTGCAATACAATTTATCATGTTAGTCAGTTGGAGGTAATAAAGGTATGCAAAGTCAGTAGGAGAATGCGTTTCAAAGAACGAAGCAAAGTAGAACTGGGGATCATCACAAATTAATAATTGCCACACAACCATTTGGCTAAAATGATCCAGATGAGATACAGATAGCTTGGTTATAAATCAGAGTCGGTTCAGATTTTACTCAGTCGACGTTGGGGTTTTGAACTGGAAGGATGGGGCATAGCTTGAATTGGCGTTATTTCGAAAGTAATGGGGGGATGGGAGTATGTAATCTATGCAGGAAAGAAATAAAAATGAATACATATAAAGCCACAAGTAATTTGTGGCGTCATCTCAAACGCAATCGTCTAGAATATGAAAATTGTTGAAAGGAAATGCAAATCAAAGGTGGAGGTCATCAAAGGATATAGTGCCAGGAAATATTGAAGTGAATTAGGTAAGCCTTGTGTGAGACGGAGTGTTCAACTGTGTGAAATTGGTAACAAGTATGAATTACTTATAACATTAAACAATATACGTTCAAAATGGCTGATATTTGCCAAATAATATGGTAGCGAGTGACCACGAAATAAAAAAGGAGTAGCTGTAAGTGATATATAGAGCCGGGTGGAGAGATTCATATGTATAAAGTATAAATCAATGATTAATACCGTACATAAGCATGAAGACTTGTGTGAAATACGTAATTCATGGTTATGATCAGTGAGGTTAGGTCTGGTTGGGTGTGAATAACATGGGTGGATGTGATGTAGATTTGTGTAAAAAAAAATTATATGAATTACCTATAACATTCAAACAATCTACGTTTAAAATAGAGATCTTTGCTAAATCAAAATTGGAAGAGTGTATTAGAACTGCTAATGATAGATCAAATGTAGAGCCAAGGAGATATTTGATATGTATAAATCACAAATCAATGACTGAACATCATACGTAAGCACGAAAAAACTCGAAGGATACTACCCGATTCTTGGATAGGTTGAACAGTGGGAGCTATATTAAGAGTATCATGTTGTATCACCACCGAGCCCCAACTAGAACAATGGAAAATTACAGCCTACTAGTAGATAGTGTGTTACATAATTTGCTCTTAGTGAAGGCTCATAGATCGGGATATTTAGCGAGCGGCGCAGACGGGCGAAAGGGGGGTGGACGGCCGGGTGGGGCTTTCGGCCCTAGCTTTCGAATGAATTTGGGAGTATTTTCTTGTTTTGAACATTCAATATTTGATGTTGTATTTATGTTTATTGTATTTATTTATAATTTATTCTTTAGATGGTTGTATTATGTACGTTTTGGTCAGGTGACCTCAATGGTCGGATCCTTATCTTATCAGATCCTTATCTTACCTTACAAGTCAGTATCGGATCCTTATCTTACCTTATCTTATTCTAAGAGTCTGCATCGGAACATAATCTGGCTTATGGGTGGCTAATGGGTGGCGGGTGGCTAACGGACGGGCCTAGATTGCAAGTATTTTATGTTTTGAACATTTAATGTACATGGATTTTAAATGTATATTGTATTTATATACATATATATCCAACGCAGCGGACGGACGAGTGGCTCGCGTGGTGGTGGATGGGGCTTTTGACCTTAGCTTTCGAATGCATTTGGGGTGGTTTTGTGGCTATGTACATTAATATTTTCAACTGTTTATTAGTGTTTTATTGTATGCATGAATTTTTTTCCTTCAGATAGCTGTATTGGGGTATACTTGGTTCCTTACTGTTGTTCTTTATATATTTATTCGGTTCTGGTAGGAATATGCTTTTACTTCATTTCGGAGGGGGTATGGGGTTGGGGCCCCATAAATGATTTTTTTCTTAGGGACTGCTTGCTCATTTACTGTTGTTCATTATACATTTAATAAATAAAGGTAGGAGCATGCTTATATCACATTTTGGAGGGTGGATGTGGGTGTAGTGACCCTCTAGGTAAAAAGGTCAGTACGCCTCTGGAATTTTCGTCATGTGAGGTTGCTTTTAGCTGTTCTTTATTTAATCAGTATTTTTTCCTTTGCAGATTTACCATCATTTATATATTTTGAGTGTCTGTATCATTATATATTCATGTCTGGATTAAAATTCTAAATATTCTTCTGTGCATATCATGTTGATATTCGTATCTAATTAGCGTATAATTGACTCATCCAGTGGCTGCTCGGTGGGTCCTTAGCGATTGGCTTGGGATATTTTGTTTTTTGTTGGTTTATCTTATAATGTATATACTGTTTATAGGAATAGTATGGTAGGTATGTTTTACCTATCAGCCTTAGCACACGTTCGGCCCTGCTTGGTACCAGCGTGATGGTTGAATTTGGGTAACGTTTTGTGTTTTCCATCTGTTTATTTCATAAGTATATAATATCTATAGGAATAGTATGAGATAATAGTTTGGCAGTTGGTGGGTTGATGTATATATTTCTGGGGATGTAGCAGTTTCGTTACGTGAATCTGTATACCCCATATCGCACTATCCAGCTTTGAACCTGATATGTCGGTGACACCATGTATCCGCATGCTACAAATGAACCGTTATTAAGCGTATGGAGACTGTTCGAGTAGTCTTATCTCGATTTTTGTATAACTAGTCTCGGTCGGATGCCCCCCCTCAGCGAGAGCAGCTGGAGCTTACGTAAACGATATGGATTCATCACAAGTTAATATATTGTGTTATGTATACATAGTAATGATCTGTGGATATATGCTGAATTTGCATTGTTTTCGGAATTTTGAATAGGTATTTAATAGAAGTATACGAAATTTAGGATATTTTAGGAATACATTTCCCATGTAACACAATATTGCAGGTATAACTGGTCGGTTATCACATCATTCTCCTTATTCTTGTATAACTTGAGCGTTTTTGGAAGTTTCTCGGTGTTGTATGTTCTCTGTTGAGTTCCCATCTTCAATGCAAGGTATTGGATATTTTATTCAATTTTAGGAATATTAGAATATATTACGTTTGTGTCTGCAATGTTGAACTTTATTTCAGGTGTAATTTAGTTAGATGGTGTATCATTTTAGTGTTTTATGTATCTTTTTCGTCCTGTTACATGGATTGAATTGAAAAAATATGGCTATAGAAGATTCGATTTGTTACAAGCTTGGTCTTGTTGTTACTTTATGCTTTATTTATTGTAAGAATAACGTCATACTTCAATGTTTCGGCGGAGTTAGGAGTCTCCTGGGTAAAAGCTTGTTGCGTAAATGTTCATTTGTATAAGAAGACCGTTTTACTATGATAGATACCCTCGTACATTACAATTTTTTAATATTGATTATGGCAGAGTAGAGAATTTCTAAGATTTATTTTTTGCTATTGTTATTGTTGTATGAATTTTTCAACGGTAATCATAGGAATATATGTTCATGAGGTGTAAATCCGTACTACATCTTTGTGGAATTTTGTCTCTAAATCCTAGCAATTGTACAGTTTAACGTTTTAGAAGACGATTTACTGAATGGATTGGTCTTTGTGTAGAGGCGGTTTATACTCTTGGTGGTCATTTGGAGTTCGTCCAAGTTCAACGTGAATTTCTAAGTTCCTGTGGATGTTGGTCTTGAGTTCCATGAGTTTGTTAGAGAGGTTATGCGACAAGCTGCTGATCTTTGTGGTGATTTACTTAGGTCGTCAAGGATCAGAAGCCCAGATTTTATAGCCACACTTTTTGCGACTCATGTCAGGCCCATTCTTGGCAACTGCACAGTAGCGAAAGAAAACTAATTTATGGTTAGTCTATAACGAAAAAACAAAATTCACTATTCCCACGTGGAATTTAACTATATTTGTAATTTTTTTTACAGTATTATATCTGGACAATCCTTCTTTTTGAATAATATCAATTTAATTTCCAATTAGTTCAAATGTCGAGTGGTATATCGTTGGTATATCATTGAGGATTTTCCTTAATCGTCAAATCATAAACGAATTTTCTTTCGCTACTGTACCTGCTGACCTGTGTATGTATTCTTGGTTATGTCCAAGATGTGACTTTGCTCGAAGCTGCTCAGAGAAGATGGACTAAACAGGTGCATGGTATGTCTGAGGAGTCGTATCATGACTGGCTGTTGCATGTAAACTTTATTCCATATCAGAGGTAGCTTGCTGAGAAGTGACCTAATAAAACATTGTAGAATTCGTTGCTATGACACAGTAGGCTCTTGATTTGTCCTACTCGAGACATAGCATCAGTAAGGTTTAAGAATTTGTTTAAGATTGAATGGGTATCGTAGCATTATAACATTATTATGCATGACCTAGCCAGCCTCACCAATAATTATGTATTCATATATTAAAAATTGATGGCTATGTTTGGTATTTCATCATAATATTATGCGATATACAAATCTAATCACTCTATATGGCTATATTTTACGTAGCTTTTTCATTTAATATCCCACCACGTACACAAATGAACTTTTTATGCATATAAAGGGTCGATGCCGGACCTGTGCCGGCACCATGTAGGCATATGCAGGGTCGATGCCGGCACTGTGTCGGCACCATGTAGGCATATACAGGCTCGATGCCGGCACTGAGCCGGCACCATGTAGGTACATACAGGATCTATGCCGGCACTGTGTTGGGACCATGTAAGCATATATAGGGCCGATGACGGCACATGTGCCAGCACTGTGCCAGCACCTGTGCCGGCACCATGTAGGCATATACATGGTCGATGGCGGCACCTGTGCCGGTACCATGTAGACACATACACATTTACATTAATATACAGGCTTCTTCACCATCTGTAACATTTTACTTCTGATCTGTGATTTCTAATAAAACTAATTCCCGTTCTTTTGTTACAAGATATTTAATGTGGTTCAGCTTTTCACGACATATTAGGTTGAAAGATCTAGTCATCCTAACCTTACCAATATTTATAGATTTTTTTATTCAAGTTTCGTGCTTACGTATGATATTCAGTCACTGACTTGTGATTTATACATGTATGAACCTCTCCACTTAGATTGATTGATTGATTTGGGCCTCATTTCCACCAGAGCCTCAAATCTCCACTTAGACTGTATATTTATCATATCATTAGCAGTTAGAACACACTCCTACAGTTTTGGTCTAGCAAATTTCGCTCCTTTTTCATAAATAAATTACATTGTTTGAATGATCAGTAATTCATATTATATTCGAATTTGGCACGAATCTTCATCACTTGTGGTTACGTATGCTATTGCTGTATATGATTCTCTCCACTTCGAATATTTATATAACATAACATTAACAGTTTTAATACAATCCCCAATTTTGATTTGGCATATATCATTTTGCAGATGCTTAGATTTTAGAACATTATAGATATATCCATTTTATGTTTGGATAACGCCATTTTATTTTCGGAGGATATTCAGCAGGTAGCTCCCAATAGAACTAATTCACTTCATTTGTTGCAAGGATTTTCAATGTGGATAAGTTTCCCGTGATGTTAGGTTCAAATATCTAGTCAATCTAACCTAACCAACCCAGTCACTAATTATGTTTTTGTCATAAAAGTTTTTTCAAGGTTATATACGGTATTTATTCATTAATTTATGCGTTATTCATATCAAATCACTGCATTTCGCTCTATACCTTCTTCGCATATCTTTTTGAATATCACACACCATGTAGACACCTACAGACTTCTGTATGTATAGACGAGTTCAGTGCCAACACCATGCTCACATATGTACTTTTGTATTTATATACAGGATCGGTATCGGCAGCATGTACACACATATATACTCAATATAGCTTAGGGCTGAGTAGAGAAGATTTAAAAATTATTGATGTTGCACTTAGCTGTTGACATAGGATACTGGCCTTTTTTCGCCTGTCACAATACAAAATAGTTATCATTTGTAACAATTTGCTGTAGATTTATGATCATGAGGTCAGCCAACATTATCATATGTAGCATTTACTATACGTCTGCAATTTTTCATTCGTGTATGTGTGTATGTGTATGTGTATATGTATATGTATATATGTGTGTGTATATATGTGTGTGTATATGTGTATAAGTGTATAAATGAGTGTATAAATGAGTGTATAAATGTGTGTATAAATGTGTGTATAAATGTGTATGTAAATGTGTGTATAAATGTGTGTATAAATGTGTGTATAAATATGTGTACGTTTGTGTGTGTGTACACACGTGTGTACGCGTGTGTGTGCGCTTGTGTGCGTGCGCATGTGTGCGTGCGCGTGTGTGCGTGCGCGTGTGTGCGCGCGTGTGTGTGTGTGTGTGCATGCACGTGTGTGTGTGTGCACGTGTGTGTATGTATGTATGTATGTATGTATGTACGTATATGTATGTATGTATGTATGTGTATGTATGTATATGTATGTGTATGTATGTATATGTATATGTATGGATGTATGTATATGTATATGTATGTATGTATGTATGTATATGTATGTATGTATGTATGTATGTATGTATGTATGTATGTATGTATGTATGTATGTATGTATGTATGTA
>SDVV010026407.1:0-12265 GCA_016164225.1 Gammarus roeselii | reverse complement strand
ATTCACAAGAAATAATGATACTCTGCACGTTGAACACAGGAAAACAGAAACTGTCTGTCGACCTTTTTCGATCACTGGACCAAAATCCTTGAACAACCTCCAACAAGCCTCAAGAATTTTGAGTCCAACAAGTCCATCAAGAATAGGCTTAATGAACATATATTGACCGATCAATTCAAAACGGTAACTTTGCCAACAATCACAAGCTAAATGCATAATACCAGTAACCATAATATACACATCTGTTCTCGAGCCAAGTATTTCTTATTCCTCAACCCCGCGTGTCACTAGTTTTCCCAACGCTATGTAGTCGGAATTATTTTGTCGGATTAGACATTTTCTGTAAGTGCACAGATGATACTATTGTAAATAATATTTCTCTCCATGTAATCCAACCCGGCGGTCCCTAGATATGAGCTGTGACGAATTCAAATGGAACATTCGAGGAACGATAGGTAGCTCCCAGCTTTGACAGAGGCCAACTCGACGAGAATATAATTTATTGAATCATACCTACCATTTACCGCTCCACTTTTGAAGATACAATCATTGTCACATAAGCTAATATTGTGCTTTATCTTCTATAGCAGAAGAATATTAATTCGATTTCTGTACACCAGTATCGATTTATCCTGACTGTCGATCATTTAATAATTGCCTAGCTGTCATGAAGTGTATATATTCAGTGCTATGTATATATTTTATGAATAACTTATGTTGTCTATTCACCACTTCATTATTCATTCAATGTTTTATACCTATCTTTACAATACGTTAGGGCATTTCGTCATGAAATACGTATATCCAGTGCTATGTATATATTTTATGTATAATTTATGTCACGTATTCAACCCTGTAGAATTCATATTTTACCCCATCGTTGCAATATGTTAGCGCGTTTCGTTTTCTCAACCCCATGTTCTCAGGATCTCAATCCTATGTATTTCGTAGTTTTCTCAACCCCATGTATTTCGTGATCGCCCACCCCATGCATTTCGTGCCAGGCATTCCTGATTCTTACCTCAAATAGAACATTGACTGTCGATCATTTACAATAATATTATAATTTATAATCTGTTGCATGATATCAGAACCGGCGGCAAATTTCAAATTGAATTTCTGTCTGCATTCATTCAAATAGTGTTTACGGCAATAATGATTTATGTGTACCATTTAAAAAATTGAAACCCCATTGTCAGGTGATGGAAATGAATGATTTAATAATAATAATAATAATAATAATAATAATAATAATAATAATAACTGTTGCTACCGGCTAAATCAAAATTTAGAGGTCCCATCATAGGATACCATGACGTACACTTTCTTGAATCCAAACATCATTTTCGTTTTCATTAGCAAATTCACCGCAACGATGGTATCTGGAATACGTATTTGAAGTGATTTATGCATCATATTCAACCCTTTATTCTATAGATCGGAGCTTTTCATGGATGTATCGGAGTGGATAATATTTAATAATCCTGTATAACTATTTCCTTCACACTGAACACTATTTATGAATAGAGAGTGACTTTGGAACCTGCGATGAAAAAAATCCGTCAACGAGTGTAACATGTGCAGCGGCGACCAACGCGCTTCCAGCTGCATCTCTAAGACGGATTTTCACTTCTGCAGTTAACGAGCTCAAGTCGACCATATCATTATCGGACCCGGGAATATGAAATTCGAAATAAAAATCGGTAATTCTACCATCATACAGGGCTGTTTGTGATCAGAGAATTTCCTTCAAATTTCGACTCGACACTCGATTCAATTAAATATTTCTTCTTGACAGAGGGAAGCATTTCATTCACGCCCATTTCATAGTTTTCCGAAGGGGCTTCTAGCCCTGTCATGTTGAGAGATGTGCCGTCACGCATGTTGTCAGTATAGATCCTCACCCGACACTAACGTTAATGGTGCATGAACAGTGGTATTTATTAGTAATAAGCTGATAGAAGACACGACTCCATCTTTCTTCCCCGGTTCTTCTTTGATTTAATTATTTGCGTTACTTTTCCTTTAATCTTGCCTCCAACCCTTGCTTTCTTTACAACGTTCTTGAGTGTAGCAATCCCATGCTCCTTGGTTTATTTTCGCATATCTTTCTGCTCCGAGTAATCGTGTGCCATGTTTCTAGCCATATCGGCAGCTGCAGGCAGTACAGTTATTCGTAGAAAAGGCGATGTGCGAATTGCAAGACTGGCTATGGTTGAGGAGAATCCGCTACCGCTATCGGATTTGTGAATCTGTCAATATTATGCAAACTTCCACCGCGTATTTGGTCACGTTCCGCGAATAAAGCTTAATATTGTATATAGGAAGGATTTGCATCTACCACTCTCATGATTGCTAGTAACCAAATGACATTATTTATATCCTGCGTTATATTTATTTGGCTCTAGCTTCTTTTAAAATGTAATACGCATAGGCTCGATACACCATCCTTGAACGGGATGATACCGCCTACACCATCTCATAGATCGATGAAAATGGAATCAATATGACTACGCTGTAATTTTTTTATATAAGACATGTGAGCGCGTAAATGAATAAAATTTATTAATTGGAATAACATCAATAATATAGTCCTGCTTGTCGCCCATAGAGCTGCATAAAATTATATTAGGATAAACGTTTATGCAGAGGACATTTTCGTTCATAAAGGTCATTTCTTCACATTCACCGACATTGTATTTACACATTGTTCCACCCATTAAATCAGCTGATCTATCTTCAACAAAGTACCCTTTCACCGTAGCTTCAGTATAATTGAATTGTGACACGTTTTTCTAGAATAAAGGCGTTGAACTTTATGTGTTGTGTGGCACTATCATATTCAAACGATTTTCCTTCATCTCTAACGATTCGTTTTCTTAACAGACTTTTTCTGATATTGATTTCTTGCTCGGAGATGTGTTCTTTCAATGTATTGGCTGAGGTATTTTCGCTAGGAACAAACAAAGCAGTTTCATGCCCGACTCTTGCATCTTTATCATCAAAATAGTCTACATAGAGTACCATGTTGTTTTGTTCATCGTGCTTTTTAATCTTGAACCAGTCATTATAGAATACTTATACAAGTCCTACGCTGTACTCTCTCTGTAACTGTATTCTCGGATAAATTTTGTTAGTAAAACTTGAAGATGTGTTGTTTTGGTACAATAAGCTGCTGCCCAGGGATGAGATGTAGACGAAAGAGTCCTCCGGTTCCTGAATTTTCCACTGGGTCCTACGTCATACTGACAACAAATTGCTTGTAGACCACAATATATACTCTCTCTAGATAATGAAAAATATGTTCAAGTTTATATTTATTTACATATGCATAACATCTTAGGAAAATTTACAAAATAAAACCTGAAGACGTGGACGTGGATGTGCTTTCTTCCCGAGTGTACTCGCTAGAGACGGCTTCGCCAGGCTTACGTTTCTTCCAAGGTAAATTCAGGTTAACATCGACATCACTTATAACACATCGTTTCCTCTTTTTAGTTACAACAGGTTTATTTTCTCCATCGCGTTTAGAAATGTCTGGATGGCCATAAGCTAGAGTTGTGCATGCATCAATATAGTAGCGCCTATTTTCAAATTTACTTAGGCAATTTTTAATAGTGCGCACAGTTTGAAGCTGGCATGCTTGTGTGCGAATATTGTGTACGGTCTCAAAGTGTGTGTACGTTTTCTGGTTATGAATATCTCTGTATTGTTCATGTCTGATTTTGGCTTGTGTCTCGTAATTGACACCTTTTGCAGCTGATTTTGTTGAGTCGGATTTGCGCAACATGCTGTAACATTTTGGTTGCAAACATCTGATTTCACTAGCGTAGTCGTTGACTGTTTTATTTTTCATTAGCCCCAGCATTTATTTCTTTGTTTCATCATACACGGGATGATTTTTGTGGTAGTTGGAGAATGTGGTCTACGCCTTGGAACTGGAGCAGCAACGACTCTGTGTCCGAGTAGATGAGCAAGACATTGTCACCGTAGCATGGTTTTAGAGTGTCATATGAAAAGCTATATACTTTTGCTTTAGCTTTTTCAAGTCCGTAGAATGATGACTGTTGACGTAGGAGATAGCAGCGTGTTTTCGGAACTTGTTGGTTGTGCACACGATCTTTGCCTTTAGACTTCTGTCAAGCGGATTGAACAAAAGCTTGCCGTATAAACTATTTGATGAAAGCTCATATATAGGATTGTTTTGAAGGAGTTCGTGAACTCATGACGTTTTTTGGATATTTTTCATAATGAACGATTTGAAGACAGGTTCCTGTTTGATTCGAAAAACTCGAAGAACCTTGGCGACTTCCAATTCTTGCCTTGAGGAGTACTTGAAATAGTTCCAGTGCCCCGGGGTAGTCAGTTTGGGGCAAATGACTAGCAGCCAGCTTACGATCTGCTCGTTTTCAGTTTTGAGATGTTCAGAGCCTGCCAGGATATTTTTCGTGAAGGGCGAAACATCATCCAAGCTAACTTTTTTTGTGAAGCAGCAGTAGCGGCAGCTCGTCTGTTTGTTGTGCAACTTCATCGCTGACTTGGGCATCTATACAGACAATGTAAGTGTATTCGTCAGCAGAACAGTCAGCGTTTACCAAGTCCAATGGTTGAATTTCTCGGGTATGAGTTCGTGAATGCCTCAAGCATTTACCATAAAGACTGTTAAAGTCCCACATTGTTGCTGAAGACTCAAGTTGTTCAGGGTTAAGGTCTTTCATCGGGAATTGTTTATCTTGATAAGACCTTTCGTAAACGTCACAAATCCGCCTCGTGTATTTATGACAATCAAATTGATGAGATCGATATCTTTGACCAGCTCCAGTTTCATCTTGCCTTCGTAGAGGGCAGCTTGCATTGCAAAGCCAAACGCGCTCATAAAATGGACGGAATCCAGGGTGTAGTCGCGTGCCATGGTCTTCCTAAACTTTTGAATACAAGGCATATAACACAATTTCTCCGTCAATCGGATGTTAGAATTTGAGCACAGAGACCCAATATAGTTATCAGACATCATTTCTTCATAGGGTCCAAAGACACGCTCGATGTAATGATTATGGTGGTGAACTCCTTTGTTCCCTTTTCTCCAAAAGTGTCCCCGCAGCACTCACATGTTTTGCTTTCGCAATATTTTTTTAAGTTCTGTTATATGAGGACGGGGTCGGAGTACAATGATAAGGTAGACATAAAGTCATTATAATCCATCAATAAATTCTCGACGAAGTCGAATCGACTACTTTGTACCTTTCAATTTTCCCGTTTTTATCCACTAGAGCATAACTGAACATGCACAACTTGTGTATGCTAACTACATTAGGTCCCTCTGTTTCAGGCTCCAGCACAGATTCACTGTCATAATAGGGAACAACGGATGGTTTCATTGTTGCATGCATGGCTGAGAATTGGTACATCTCGCCTCCTTTAGGCATACTGATATTTTGAATGCCGGACGAACACAGTTTACGTGTCCAGATTGTTTGCTTTCGTCTATGCCTTGCATGCAGAATGGACAAAAAATATATACTGCTACATCTCGCCTTTCTGAATGTTTTCATAAATATAGTAAAACACGGTATAAGCACGACATGATTAGCTCCTCACTAGCGCTCCTCACTAACTTCAAAACTTCGTCTGTAAATACTGACAAGACCATAACCTTCCTTCTCTTTTGTGAGCTGACAAAGTATAATGTTCAGATCACATTCCCTCTCAATGACTGGAAAATCTTCTGAAACCACAGGTTTGTGCAAGGCAAGTTTTGGGAAGTTGAAGTAAGTGTCTTCAAAAGGCAGAGACGTATCAGATAATTGTCGTTTAAAATTTGAGAGGTTCGTTTTCTGCCTCAAATGGCAACGTGCGATCAAGCTAGTCAATACGCAATTATTCTTTGTTATCATGTTGACACTATGGTGACGGCCTGGACAGTTTATGGGCCAAGGAACGTAATCACCAAGACGTTTTGTTCCATTAACACCCGTCTTATAAAATCTAAGATCAACACTTGTTACTGTTTTAATGGACCACCCCCTACCTTTTAGCTCCTGTTTCTCTAATTTATTTTGTATATTTACCCCGAGATCCTCAATCAGCTTTTCTAAAAGCGTGTTGTTTGTTAGCTGGAGAGCGTTTGTGATGAGCACCCAGTCCTTGCTGTCAACAGCTCCATCCTCCACTAGTTTACTAATTTTAATATTTACAATGCATTGAAGTCTTTGGAATTTGCATAATTTAGATACAGTGTGTGCTTTTAGCTCCTTGCGTCCTAATGTAATCATGGAAGATTTGTTGACATGTTCAGTGTATGGTATAAATTTTGAAGAGACATAATTCTTTACCGAAATTCTTTTAGAGGTAGGCGGGTAAAAGATAAGCTCATGTATCGGATCAGTAGTCTGAGCGATGAACTGTCCAACAGTAGGCTGAATACCTGGTGGTTCCGAAGACAGAGTCGAAGACGGAGCACGAGACATAGGCTGAGCGACAAACTGTCCAACAGGAGATAGCGCCAAGGGTGCATCCAACGCAGCAGTAGGCTGAACACTGGATTTTTCCGAAGGCGGAGTCGAAAATGGAGCACTAGACAGGCTGAGTAACGAACTGTCCAACAAGAGTCGGCGCCCATGATGGTGCCAACGCAGCAGTAGGCTGAACACCGGATTGTTCCGGAGCAGTAGGCTGAACTCCGGGTTGTTACGAAGATGGAATGGGTTCATTTACGGGATTTAGGCTTGCGCCAAGAGCTTGCGAACCTTGCGAGGATTGCGCTAGAGGTAGCGAGGTTAGGTTGCGGACTAATCTCACTTCGGTATGGGCCACTCCCGCTTTCTCCAACAATGGTGCTTGATTCATCCTACAAGAAAAAACAAATAACAACGATACATCTAGAACAAAAAACTAACAAAGTTACAGAAAATGAATATTTAATAATAGACATGTCATAAATACTTATATTTTCGAGGAAGGTGTGTGACCGACGAGACCAAGCGCACAAATAATGCCTGAACTGCAGCATTCGCCGTTTTATTCAACAAAACGTGTTATAACCTGTTTGCCTGCCTTCAGCGGTGGGGTCACATAAGACTGGTGCCGCTGAGGCGGTGGACACACACACACACTCAGCTTCTCGTCGAGTGAACATCCTCCTCTAAATTGATCCACAAGTCTGAAAAATGGAGATGATATACTGTAAATAGGAAATCTTGCAGGGACCTATAACCGGACTCTCCAGCGGTTTGCATTTGTTAGAGGTGGTAATTTTGTGTCAGCGGCACTAACAACATTTAAAGTTATCATGAACATTTTGAAGATGAAAGAACAAGTGACTTTTTTAATAAAAGAGGATTTGTCGAGTGTGGAGCTGGAGTGCAACTCTGAACAAAT
This sequence comes from Gammarus roeselii, assembly GCA_016164225.1. Classification (NCBI taxonomy): domain Eukaryota; kingdom Metazoa; phylum Arthropoda; class Malacostraca; order Amphipoda; family Gammaridae; genus Gammarus; species Gammarus roeselii. The sequence continues at coordinate 4,888 of SDVV010026407.1, read as the reverse complement.
ATCACTTGTGTTTTTAAACAGTAAATAAAAAATGCACAAATCTAGAATTGTACTAAGTCTTGACTCAATAGTTAGCTTCCTAAATCATGAGGTTACCATGCTGGATCGCAGTACATCTCAGCCCGAACAACTTGAGCGAATCTCGGAAGACAATCTTCTAACGTTGGATATACCAGACAGCTCATTCTATAGTGGAAGCGCCTTATCAGCCTATGCTGAAGATGTTCCTGAAGGAAGATCCTGCTTTACCACTATTAATAAAATGTAATAAAATATCAAATTAAAATCTTTAATAAATATTGTGTTTACAATAACTTTTGTAATGCATCATGTCCGACATCGAAAAGTCTCCTGATAGTAGATAAGCGCGAGTCTGTTGCGGCTAGTGGCACGCTTGTCTCTGCCACGGTTGTCGAGGTTGCCACGCTTGAGGTTGCTGCCAAGTACTTTGCTTGTATACAGGCATAAGACGACGCTGGTAGATTGAGCTATGAGCGTTATACACGGCCAGCGGATAGCCCTGATACGGGTAATTTGCTGGAGGGTACTGTGTCGGTCTGCACATAAACGAAAAAAAAGTAGAAAGAGATAAAACGGAATTGCTCTAAATTAGAGGCTATCTTGAGGAGAAACAACTTGATTGCAGAGTCCAAAAATATATGTAGACATTTCGTTAAAAATACCTTTTCGTTCCTGAAGTTCCAGGTTGATCTGGCCTACTCCCGATCGAGTCTTTACCACGATCTGTTGAGTACAATAGTAATGAATACAGAAAAACATTAGCTGATGACAAGATGTCGAAGGTGCATGTCTGAATATGAGAATTTTTCAAACAATGATGAGTAATGTTTATATCATTACCGATTCAACTATAGATATGTAAAATAACCGAGCTGATATTTACCTGGCGTTGTGTCTACCGAACGGGTCCTTGATTTCGGCATATCCTTGATAGATTACATTTGTAAAAAAAGGCATATATAATTAAAGATTCATTGAAAAATAGTTAGTTGTGTATCATTTGTTGGGGAGGATGGAGACGATTAGGTATGCGGACATCAATGTCATCAACTAACCCGCTCGATTGTTTTGTGAGCGGGTTCTCATCCTGCGTGAAGAGTGTTCTAATTGGTAAATTGATCACTAAATACATTGAAAGCTTCGACAATGTGGTCGTTTCGAGGTCAGAGCACTCCCCTGTACAGGAACATAAAAAGATTAGAGCTTAAACAGACAAAGTCTCATTCGATCCATTATGAAAAAAATCGAAATGTAAACTCATTGTCGTGTACGACGATTTCATATAAAAATCAGAGTCTCTGCGTATTATTGCAAATATTTTTTACCGGGGACGACACGCAAATATCAGTGCAATATATTTGAACCAATCACTCTTTCACTCTAATCCATTCCACCGTACAACATCTTTGAATACCACACACTTTGATATTTTAAGTACACGAGATATAAATCAATTACGTTATTTTGGGAAAAGTCCATGCAAAAGATAGGATTGAATCGTTAATCTCCGTATACAAATTGCACATAGAACAAAAACAATATTGGCACATCTTGGTCGGTTTCACACAACCAAGTGATTCGAAACTCTCGATAGGAGCACAAATTGCAGGACATGAATTTGAACATGTGTTAACTATATAGTATAATGTATGCCAAATTTGAGATTAGTATTAAACTAGAATGGAGAGTCTACTGCAATCCAACGGCTGATGGATCCTTTTCTAGGGCGAAGGCACTACATCAAAGTTGTACGAACATTTGTCCGTCTACAACAAGGCGTGATATTGAAAAATTCCTACGGGGGTCAGAGACTTATACAAGATTTAAACAAGCTCCATTGGAATTTAGCAGACGCATGCTCACAGCTGTACGCCCTGGATCAATTCTCTGTGCAGATGTTGCCTACATGAAAGATTAAGCTGATAAAAATGACGGAATTATATATTTTTTGATCATTATTGATATGTACAGCAAATATCTGTGTGTACAACCCTGAAAGTTATTACATTTAAATATATGATTGAAGGATTAAATACTATATTCAACAAACTAGTATGGCCTGCAACTCAAATCTGTTCAGATCAGGGGACTGAGTTTATGAATAAAATTTTTCAATCTTATTTAGATGACAAGAACATATTTATTTATTACACTTACAACAAAGCCATTAAAGAGTCACCAGCTGAGCTTGTCAGATGTACTCTAAAACTGAAATTAGGCAAATATATGCATGCTAAAAAGACGGGCCGCTATATATATGACTTACAATTCATTGTGAACTCGTACAACGTGACACTACATTCATCAATAATGGGGCGTGTTCCCTTTGATGTCTATTTGTTGAACGATCCAAAAGAAATTCAGCCACTGCTGTCCGAAATGTATCAAATACTAGGTAGAAAAATACAAGTGTCCAGTACACAATGGTTGGAGTGCATGTACGCTTTAAGTGCAGTGATCCCAGTCTCAAGACATTCAGGAAAGGACACGAACCAAAGTTTACGAAGGACGTGTTTCGTATTTCACGATTTATTCAAAATCATTACCTTCCGACCTATGAAATAACACCGCTCGATATTGATGAGCCCATCAAAGGTTTTGCCTACCGGCAGGAATTAGTTCATTGTGATAGACCTGATATTTATTCGATAAAGGTCTTGAACAGCAAATCGACGACAGCAAATCGACGTGGATTAATGATGTGTGATAAACGTTCTTTGAATCGGAAATTGAAATTTTATTATAAATTAAATCAATTAGAATCTTCCATACGTAGTGAACTTACCAAACAATTAACTAATAAAGAAGTTAAAATCATCTGCAAAATATTTACAAATATACTGAGAGGAAAATTGGACTGCGACAAGCTAACCAAGTCATGGATAACTGAATTCAATTCTATAATAAAACAATTAGGGAGTAAATCATCAGGGGACAAAAGGAAAACTTTATCAACCTTGCGTGGAGGGCTTCTGGTAAATTTACTAATACCAGTTGCAGTGAGTTTCTTGACAGAAAATAATTCACGGATCAATCAGTTTAATAACTTGTTCCAAAATCAAAGATTGATAAGCTTACAACATATTAGGTTGGCGGAAGCGCTACACCCTCATCTGTTACAACATGGCCAGAAGTAGAAGAACATATCAGTCAATACCGCAGTCAAAAGTTAAATGAACGTGGTGACAATATGCTAGATTTTAACGCTTCGCCTGAAATAACAATAAAATTATTTAATTTTATGCAATGACAATATATCGCACAAGTATCACTACAAAAATTATGGAACACTGGAACCGATCAAACAAAAGAAGTCAAGTAATAGCGATGTTGCAGCACTATATACGGCCTCATTGTCCCCCGTGGCTAAATCCTTGCCTCCGGTTTGCTCCACTACCTGAGAACCCACACACCACTTATATTTGAAGATACAGGCTTCGTGAGCCACCCCATTGTCCAAAGTCGTATACACGTTCTCGATCTCCCTAAAAGTTTGTTGGTCAATAAAACAAAGCTAAGCAACGATGTCAATGACCTCATTCAAACATTCCTAGATGGGTTGCCAAAAGCATTCTGGAAAAATAAAGAAGTGAAACTTGAAGAGGTTGATGGGTCACAAGTCCAGTCATGGACACTTAATAAAGTAACGCTCTCGCATGGTTTCGTAACACTTGCGTAGCACTCTTAAACGTCTGTTATACGATCACTGTAGATAACACACAATGTTGAATAATCACAGAACATCATAAACCACTACGAGAAACATAGACAGGGTGAAACATGTATGCCGTCCCGGTCGATGCTGCCACCAACACTGCACTCTTGAGCATGACTATTATTAACAATACCGATATTTATCTACAATACCAAGTATCATAACACTGATACTAAAATAAAATATAAAAAAGCTCACTTTAAATGTCACACCATTGGAGAACGATCAAGCGCAGAGCCTCTCGCATCCAAGGCAGAGAAGCAGCTGACGCCCCCCAACACAACCAGTGCATGCGCACCGCTCATGATGGCCGCGCAGTGTACGAGTTCGACCATGAGCCAGGATGAAACAAGTTTCCCAGCCGCACTACCGGGGCATACTCGCACCGCCTACAAGCAGGGCCGCTTCGCACACCGTAGACGTCGGGTTGTTTAGGCGACAGGAGAGGCCGGGCTGTTTAGGAGGTAGGAGACGCCGGTCTGTTTAGGCGACATAACGCGTCGGGTTGTCATGGCGACATCATGCTTGTACTGAATATCGATGCATGAATTATGCCTAAATAATTTCCTAGCAAATCGGTGTACATATATAGTTGAGCTCTAACTAAAACATTAGCAGATCAGCAGGCATTGGGATGTCACGTAGTTACGAGCATCGTCAAAAGACTTATATCATAAGTCTGATTACTTCATTGTTGATCATTTTTTATTTATTCGATCTGCAGATTAGCTCATATTTTTAAACAAATCACGTGTGATGTGCCATTTGTGCATAATATGACAGCATATATAGCAAACGATAAAAATATAAATGATACATTCGCAGATAATAATTTGAAATTGATACAAGATATGCCACGTGCAAATTGAATAATACGACACTGTTCGGATCAAGTCGTTAGCAAGGTGGAAAAAAATTCAGCATGAACGTGTCCGGGAATCGACATTCGTGCACGAAAATTATGTGTGTGGTTTTGACCTTTATTACCGCATGCAAAGCATTAAGTAACTGTTAGATTTATTGTCAATAAAAATGATATTAAAAAATGTATTATTATCCCTATACACTCAGAGAACTAGAAGCATGACATGCAATGAATTGCAATACAGTAAGCCTTGCATTGAAAATGCGATATATACCCAATACCAAAGG
>SDVV010026406.1:0-12265 GCA_016164225.1 Gammarus roeselii | reverse complement strand
TATTTATGTGTGTGTGTGAGTGTGTGTATTTCTTTTCTACTCGCAAGAGCCACATGGTTTGCATTGCGCTCCTGCTTCTATTCGAATGAATCCTGAAGAGAAATCATCACAGAGACGTTTCCAAGAGAGAATCTTGATAACATCCGTTTGAACGTAGTTTTCGACCGATTTGGACCTTTGAGTCTTTTAACTTTACTCGGGAATCTCGAAACTTCCAAGTTTCTCGACTGTCCTCGAGTTTAAGAAAAATAAACTTTGTAGGCTTCGCATGGCGTCTTGTGCCTATTGGTCTAAATGTCTTTCGGGTACCGGGTGGCGCGCTCTTCCGTTTGCCGACTGAAACCCCCAACCCCTTTCCTTCCTATATAAGCGTGAGCACGCAGAGCACTCGGAGCAGCTGGCAGAGCACGCAGAACACTCCCGCTTCACCTGATCCTGACAGATCGTAGCAGCTTCTCGAAAGGTATGATTCAGTGCGCGGTGGCCCATCTGGGCAGTGGAGTAGTGACCCACTGCTCCTAGAGCCACAGATGGGGTCGGCAATTATTGCCCTGCCGCACTGAATTTGCTCTCAGTGAGCTGCGTTCCACAACACGACAATTTGTCAATACAGTTCTCCACTAAAATTGTTGAAACAGAAATTTGTCGATACAGAAATCTGTCACAATAGAAGTCTGTCGACACGACAATTTGTTGATAGATACAGTTCTTGACAAAAAATGTTGTAACAGAAATTTGTTGAGACAGAAAGTTGTCGAGATAGAGATCTGTCGATACGACAATTTGTCAATGCAGTTCTCCACAAGAATTGATGAAACAGAAATTGGTTGAGACAGAAAGTTGTCGAGACAGAAATCTGTTGACATGACAATTTGTCGTTACAGTTCTCGACAAGAATTGTCTGAACAGAAATTTGTCGAAACAGAAAGCTGTTGAAACAGAAAGCTGTCAAGACCGAAATCTGTCGAAACGGCAATTTGTCGATACAGTTCTTGACAAAAGTTGTTGAAACAGTAATTTGCAGAGGCAGAAAATTGTCGAGCCAGAAATCTGTCAACATGACAATTTGACATGACAGTTGTTGACCAAAATTGTCAAAACAGAAATTGGTCGAGACAGAAAGTTGCCAACACAAAATTGTCGTAACAAAAAATAAGCAATTTTTTGTCGACATGATCAAAATTTGGTCGGATCAAAACTCGTTAAGCCTAATATTGTGTTATTCCCATACTCTCGTATAAGTTTTCACCTCCGACTTATACTTCTCAATCCCTGATTTCAGAACATGACTGAAAAGAGACCTCCATACCACCTGCCTGAGACACAACAGCTGCTTCGCGGGACACGTGTATAGGGCCGCAGGGTGCTCCATCTGCCAATCAGCCATGAAAGCGGCCACAGGCAGAGCGGCCTACGAGGCTTTCCTGAACAGAAATCGGTCCATGAGACGGAGATACTCGGGCAGCGTCACATCGGACACAAGGTCCTTTTTGCACCCTGACTCCCGCCACCTTACACTTCCAAGCACGCAACGCAATCCACCTCGCTACTCGGAGACTTGCAAACGGAAGGCAAAAGAGGACAGCACGGCAGCAGACGACCCAAGGCGTCTCTCCCCCAATGGTCGAGGGGCTCGGGCAGGAATAGCCCTACTCACATAAACGGACCCTCCCTCGCGGTCCCCTACTCCCGACGCGCCTGCCTCACCCTCGGTCTCTGGGTCACAGATGCGTGACAATGGACGCTTCATCCTCGGCGATCTCGGCGCGCACTTCCTCATACGGGAAGACGGCACGTTGGACATGCCGCCACCCAACCAGGAGGGGTTTCACTCCCAGCGGGAGTACACCTCGGTGGATCTGGGCCTGCTCTTCGTGTCCTTGCGGACCGCATTGGACGAGGGAGCCGCAACATCGCTCATGACATTGCTCCACTCACGTACAGATCGCGTTCACTGCACCAGCCCCAACGGTACCATCACAGCCCCCCCGCTTCCGGACGGTACCCAGGCGCTCTCCGGCGGAGCTCTCCGATGACGAAACACCGTCTCCCGCTTCCCCAAAGGAAAGGTGGTATGTACCTTCCCTCACCGCGACGTACACAGAGGGATGGGTGAGCTAAACTACGAGGTATTCACCACGGAGCCCCCTAACAATCTGATCACGGATCATTTGAGGCCCTAACTTCATTTTCTCCCGGTGGACTTGGCCATCATTCACACGCTGAGCGCACGAGCTCATTGTCACCACACCACAGCCCCCGTGATGTCTGAAAACAGAGCGGCAGAGGCCATGATGAACACATCGGGCTCCAGCAAGGCCCCGGCGCTGCAGAAGTTCAGAGCACAGCTCCTACATATCCTTCAGCGTCACCACCTCTTCAGCTACTCGTCCGCATGTCCTCCCCTTTTCTGCCGCCAGCTGGTTTGAAGAAGCTCCCTCTCCAGCTTCTCAAGTGTCTTTGTGGTCGAGCAACCCTCCCGTCGGGGGTGACTGTCAGAGAAGACGGCCTGTTTGTCCTAGAAAGTATCCCAAATGCACTACCCGAACTCCTCGAGCAAATCAATACCACCCTGCCCAACGGGTCGGCACCGAAGGACCTCGACGCTTGGTCAAACACTTAATTTGCGCTCACAGCACACTGCTCCGCAGTCAAGTCCCTGATGGAGTTCACGAATGCTCCGATCTTCTCCCCGATGGCTCACTTCGACGCCACAAAGAATAAGATCGCTTTCCCGGTCCAGCACCTTGCCACAGAAGCACGTACCAAGGACGCAGGTGGCTCAAAACCTGTGCGGCTATATCCTCGGTGCATCACTGACGGGAATTCTTGAGCGCATCCGGACTACCGTCCTCACCGATAGCACGCCAGTTACCCCTCAGTCACTGCGTTGTCTGGCAGAGCTCACCACAGGCTCGGCTCACAAGATATTGTCGGGGTCCCTCTTCGACGCTGCTTAATGGAGATACCAGATAAGGCTTCAGACGCTGGACGGGCTCGCTCCGGAATCCGCCCTTCTAGCAGGGTCGGTATTGGAACCTCAACTATTCACCGACGGGGCGATCTTACAGGCTAGCCAAGCGCTGGACACTTTCCGTAGCAGGACAGAGGTCCTCTCCTTCATGGGCCCCTCAACATAAGGTTTTGTTGCCCCTGCTACACGGAGACCCTCGCAACACCGGGTGCTGTCACACAGCATCCCCTCTATAGCAGAGGTGGAATGACAGGAAGCTCATTTCGTGGCCGACCCGAACCGTCAGAGGCGCGCCCTACGTTCCAGCAGGACGCTAGGCAACCCCAAGGGAGGCGAGTGGGCTTCGTTGCGCCTCAGACAAACTCCAGGTCTCGCCCCCCGCCTGCCCTGGAGGCACGGGGACGCACCCGGTACGTTCCAAGGAAGGGTAGTCGCGGAGGGAGTCGGGGAACCTTGACACACAAACGACTCTTCCTCTTCCACTCACAGGCCACAGCTAATGACAGACAACGGGACCGCCCCCCCTTCCGAAAACTCTGACGTTCTGCCGGCAACCCTCAGAAGCCGCCTCGCGCACTGGACCAAGGCCATGCCCTTGGTCAAACGCATTTTCGCCACGGGCCCCTCCTGGAAATGGACGCCACGACCGCCCCCCACTCGATTACACGGTCTACAACCGACAACGCGAGGATGTTCTAGAACCCCTCGTATTAGAATTTCTGCGCAAAAGCATAGTAAAGGCGGTTCCCAGACAGCTGGCTTTTGTATCTCGCATCTTTACGGTCCCCAAGCCCTCGGGAGGAGATCGCCTGGTGATCGACCTCTCTGACCTCAACAGGTACATCCCAGTATCCATGTTTTGCATGTCCCACCCACAGTGCATGCGGCAGTGCTGAACCCCTCTCTGGTCCACCAAGTTGGATATCAAGGACGTCTTCCCACACATCCCGATTCATCCCAGGTTCCAAAAATTCCTGGCCTTCAAACTACGAGGCCAACTGTTTTTTTTTTGGCCCTCCCATTCGGTTTCAACCTGGGACCAAAAATCTTTACAACGGTCGCGAAGCTGAACCCTGCGTTTACTCCACCAGCAAGGGATAGATGCGGCCTTCTACATCGACGACGGGCTACTCTGGGCACCGACAGCTCTTCACTGCCGATTAAACACCCAGACGGCCTGCGAATTTCTCCTCAAACTAGGCATCCGCGTCCACATGGAGAAATCTGTTCTAGAACCCACCCAGCAGATCGACTTCTTGGGGGAAACATTCAACGGCGCGGCCGGGTCCATCGCCCCAGCCTTACAACACATCGACCGCTGCAGGGACATGGCGCACTGACAGCATCAGAGTTTCCTCGGCGAAATAAATTTCCTCACACCTTACTTACGCCATGCTCGCCACTTCTTCAACGAGGTGGTGCTTGCAGCACGCTCCCTCCACCTCTCCCCCAAGCCCTGCCGTCTCAACAATCCCTACAGTCAGGCAGCTCAGCACTGGCGCGACAAGACCTGCCTTCATACCACCGTCCCATGCCTCCCCTCGGAGCATTCCTGTTGACGGATGCATCGGACGAAACGTGGGGTGCCGTATGCGGCAGCGACCATCAGTCTTACGGCCGCTGGTCACCCGGGTAACGCAAACTCCTTATTACAGCGAAAAAATCGCTGGCCATCATTCACACGCTGAGCGCACGAGCTCACTGTCACCACACCACAGCCCCCGTGATGTCTGAAAACAGAGCGGCAGAGGCCATGATGAACACATCGGGCTCCAGCAAGGCCCCGGCGCTGCAGAAGTTCAGAGCACAGCTCCTACATATCCTTCAGCGTCACCACCTCTCCCTCCTCGCGACCTACCTTCCCGGTTCGCAGAACGCTTGGCCCGATCAGATCTCACGTCTCCTACCGGTAGAAACGGAATGGGCGCTGATGCCTCAGTGCTTCTCCCGCCTCTCTGTCCTGCGCGGGACCATGCACATCGACCTTTTCGCGCATTCGGGTAAGATCAAGCCTCCCACTGTTTGCAGCTCCGTTTCCTCACCCGCGAGCGGCTACAGTAGATAATCTCTAATGCGACTGGTATCAGTGGAAGGAAATATACCTCTTCCCTCCATACAACCTGATTCCCCAAGTGCTCCACAAAATCGAGACGTACCGCTACAGCGGCGTCCTCGTGGCCCACGGTCATCGCGTCTTTCCACAAACTCTCGCTCGCCCTCGACGTGTCCCTGCGCATTGACGGCAGGGAGGTCCCTCTAACATCCTGAACCTTCTCGCGTTATCTTGCATTCAATTTTTAAAAACGTTGCTTACGATCAAATTAAATAGCTCTCTGGCGGACCCCATGGTTAACACGCACAAGCAGTCCACACAACGCCAATACCAAAGCATCTGGACTTGTTTCTAAACGTAGCTACGCGCCCCGCAGGCGCAGTCCATTAACCAGTCCACCCTCTTAACGTTCCTGCACTACTTCGGCAAGCAGGAGCAACTCAATCCTCGTACGGTTCTGGTCTACAGGAGTGCGCTACACTTGGCGTTTTGGAGGTCGCCACACGTTATTCGTGCAGAAAAAAACTCTTCACAGCAGAGAAGCCTAACAAAGCTTGAGTCTCCTAGGGAACCAGGAAGATAGTTCTTCTCGCCTCATACGTTTCGGACACCGCATCCGCTGCGGCCAGCACCTCCTCTACGTAACATAAAGTACGTACTTAATTATCTTATCAACGCGTGCGGCGACACTCCACGCAAAACCTTCAGATAACGGATTACGAAATATGTAATCCCTTATTCCCTTTCTTCTACTTGCAGTACAATTCTGTTACCACATGAGCTAGCTATTGTACACATTGTTGGTACTGGTATATTTAGAATTTGTTGCCTACAGGACGGTTCACCCACCCTCTCTGGAGGGCAATATTTATTGATTAGGTAACTACTCTTTGGTTGCTCATGCTCATGGCCCGCACGTTGTTTTTGGCCGCGTCGAGCGAGTATGTTCACTGATGTTGCCACAACGTCATATTTGCATGTACCCATACTTAAATATTTTTTGGACCCTCATGTTCAGGGCCCGCATATTAGTTCGCCGCTAGGACCTATCTTTTTGCTGCTGTCGAACAAATCTTATTCGCCAATATGTAAAGTTATTACCATCATTTATACAAATGTGTTAACCTTCCCTTCCACAGCAAGCGCTTCTTTGGGAACACCCGGTTCAAGATGCAGCCGATCCATCTACCTTCTGTGCTCTTCTGGCATCGGCCAGCTTGCGCTACATGATGGTATTTCCTATGCAAACCATATGGCTCGTACGAGTGGAAGAGAATATAACTTTTGTATCTCGATTCTCTCGATAAAAAGCTATTGCTCTGTGATGAGTAAGAGCCATATGAGGCATCTTTCTCCCCCCGCTATCTTAACTACGCACCAACGTCTCCTTACGGAAAGCAACTTCCCTAAACCTCATGAATGATGGGGCAGGCCAGCTCACGCTTATATAGGAAGGAAGGGGGTTGGGAGTTTCAGTCGGCAGACGGCCGAGCGCGCCACCCGGTAACTGGAAAACATTTAGACCGATCGGCGCAAGACGCCACGCGCCGCCAAGCGGACAAAGTTTCTTTTTCCTAAAAAATCGAGGACAGTAGAGAAACTTGAAAGTTTCGAGATTCCGAGTAAGGTGAAGAGACTCAAAGGTCTAAATCGGTCGAAAACTATATTCAACGGATGTTATCAAGATTCTCTTGTGAAAACGTCTCTGTAATGTTTTCTCTTCAGGATTCATTCGAATAAAAGCGGAAGCTCAATGCAAACCATATGGCTCTTACTCATTACAGAGAAATAGCTTTTTATCGAGAGAATCGAGATAACAAAAGTTGGAATATAGGTATATGTATACATAGGCATATATACACATATATATAATGAATAAAACAGAGGGGGGGAGGAACAAAGCTGTCAAACATGCCCCATGATCAAAATAATAATGGAACGCCATTGTTCTTGTCATATTCCAAATGTGACAACTGTAGTAACCCATCGGCATTTTGTAATATAGATCCTGCGTCTATAGTAACCCATCGGCATTTTGTAATATAGATCCTGCGTCTATAGTAACCCATCGGCATTTTGTAATATAGATCCTGCGTCTATATGAACTTAATTAACCAACAAACCAACATGTCAGCTCACATTAAATAGGGTGGTTATACTCAGAAACACAGGACAATCACACATTCCTTGATCTCTGGTCGAACTGAGTTGAATCCTGTGAAGAAAACGAACCAGCTTGAGGTTCAGCCGTTTAGCACTGAAGAATGCACGGTTAATATTTTACAAAATGCCGGCTAATTAAATGGTATATATTGATGCAAGGCGTACTCATTGTGGCCTGCCAAGGGAGAAAATCCGTGCTTATCAGGATCATTATTTGTGCGCACAACCTTGTAAATGAAAGTTCAGCTTCAATTGAGCGTCCAAATATGCAAAACGAGTACATATTTCGCGATGAAAAGATTATTATCTATTGGCAACGTTCCTAAATCATGTCATCTCAAGGCAGAACACAACAGCAGTCGCAATGCTCAATAATGAAGGCTGAACATCATCTACGTGAGGTTAACAGAAACCCATACTCCAAACCAAACGGACGAGAACAATTTCTAACGAGGGTTGGAGGTATAATGCATTCTAGATCAATGAAGTAACATGCAGAAATGCTCACTGCTAAACTACAAGAATTAGCTTGTGTACTTCGGGATGAACTGCACAGAAATCGTCCATCAAACCACACCATCCTATGGACAGCTATACAGAACTTGTACACAGCACCGGCAAAGTAACGAGGCGAACAACTACGGCAGCAACAACAACAACAACACCGGGCTTCCTTTGCTGGGAGACCGGAACAATGAATAAGTAATATCGCCCTAATATTTGGAGACCGAAACTTCTTACCAGGCCAAATCGTAGAACAACAAGCGGCGCTGCTCATTATTGATGAAGGCTTATCATCCTGAAAAAATTTATCATCAACTATATTCAAGTTATTCACAAGTATTGAAAAACAATTAAACAATAAGCTCGACAAATAAGTGCCACCAATAAAAACAATTCTACTGTAATAACAATAATAGTAAAATTTAAAGAAACTAAAGGAAGACAATAGCTATGAGGTTTTACTCGAATCACTTTCGTTCTTCGTTGTTTGCAGTTTATCGAGTTCCTCTGCTAAAACGTTGCTGTGAGCGCCGCCGTTACTATTCAGAGTGAGAGAGACATTATCAACGCCCTCTATGCCTGAAGACCCACCGCTGCTGCAAGAGTGGCCTGAAGAGTTGTCAGACGTCTCAGTGATGCTGTTGCTGAGGAAGCCGCTGTCACTGCTCTCGTGTGACACGTCAACATAGCAGTTAGTGCCGATGTACTTCTTGCAAGCTTCGACGCGAATATTTTTCCCACGAACGCTACACTCAGAAGTGACCGAAGAACTTGGTGTTTCACGGCCAGCATCCCAGCCATGGTCAAGGATCTGGTCAAATACACCGCACACTTGAGGCAAGGTGCTCCGCAAGGTTAGGCAGAACCCTTTTGAGGCAGGGATGAGGGGGAACTCAGGCAACACGGACTGCTGCTCCGGGTCAGCGACAAAGCTGCGGTACGTGTTTGGAGTGGTGGGGGACAATGGGTGGGCCGAGTTGTGCCGTTCCGAGATCTGAAGCCACCTCTCCAAGCGACTGATCATCCCACAACCATTGGCGTTAAAATGTTCAAAAATTTCGTCCTTAAACACGGAGGGCGGTTGCTGAAGCATCCTGGCAGTCGCCTGGATGAGCTTGAGAAGGACCATCTCATTGTACATGCGACTATTCTCGTGCCCTTGCTGGCTGCCCTTCTGGCGCTCGTAACCTGCCTCGTTGAAGTAGGGCTCACTTACAAGAATTAAACCCTGTATAGATATAATGACCTGAAGGAGGTTGCTTTTATGTGTCCACACTTCAGTCCCTTTACCGCTCCATGTACCTAGCAGAGATACGCACACCTTGCCATCCTCGTACAGGTTAGGATTGAGTCTGTCGGAGCAGTAGGTGATGTAGTTACACAGGGGAGGAGCGTGCGGGTAGTCAGCCGAGAGTTGAAAGTCAAACAAGAAGAGGCCGTCTTGGTAGGGGGTCTTGGAGGGACCTCGTATCATCACAGAGTAAAGATCCATGCGGTCTTGATAGCCTCGGACCCAAATACCCGCTGGTAAGGAGGTCTGCAACAGACGCATCTCGTTCCTCACCGTCTTATAGAAGTGTCCGGGATGACTAGGCTGTAGCATCGTCAGTTTGAATTTGTGTGAATCAGGAGCAGAGTCCAATACCATGAAGCTGCCGCAGTCCGCCTCAGAAGGTCGAGCAATAGAAGCCAGTGCTACCGTCTTTGACGACACTTTTTCCTCGGCACGGTCGTCACTCTGGACCTCATTCTTGGTTGGTGAAGCAGGAGGAGAGCTCTCAGGGGGAGCTGGGGGAGTGGCAGACGCGGTGCGTAGGACGTCGTTTAGGATCTTGTCGGATATTTTTGTGAGGGCAGCATCAGCAGCATCCATTGCACTTAGTGGAGCATCCACGTCATCAGAAACGGTTAAAGGAACTTCGAAAATTCTCTCGATCTCATCTTCATCTCCGTCGGGATTCTTGGGCTCCAGGTCACCGTCGGATTTCTGCACATAGGAGGAACAAGCATGAAAATGGCGAGAAGGACTTACGAAACGCAGCGATTAGGTTACTTAATGAAATATAATTCATAACACCATCAAACAAAAAGATAAGCCGATAGAGCTTCTAATAACAAGTTCTAGCTAATATTTCATGCATTATTACCAAAATGACCACACAGTTAGCACAAACCAGAACTAAGTAATTTTTGTCGATGTAAGTTTAAATCATCGTAGATAGCTCACCTGAGTAGCTTGGATATTGCTCATGTCGAAGTGTCCACCGTAGCGGGACACCACCTCTTCATAAGTCTTAAGGAGCTGCGCCTTCATCATAGAACACAGCACCGCGCACATAGACGAGGTGTAGCGACTGTGGCTGTTTGCGCCCTCAACACTAGCATCCTCAGAGTAAGAAGAACTGTCTGCAATGTCTTCAACGCAACCCAACTTCATCTCTTTGCAAGGCACTGCAGCCGCTTCAGAGGCACTGTCGCTAGACCGACTGCTGTTGTTTCTGCTGCTAACGGAATTCTTGAGGTCGCTGCAGCTCTTGGAGTCCTTGATGTGAGAAGACGCTAACGGGCGCTTGCCTTTGCTCTCTAGTGTGTTGTGGTGATTGGCAACCATGTCCGATTCACTTAAACGTTTGTGCAAGCCCGTCCCACTCATGTTAGAAGATTTCAGGCTGTTCTTTGTAGACGATTTACACTGAGGCAGTTGCTGCTGTTGATGTTGTGAAAATGGTGGTGGCGGCAGCGAAGGTTCTTCAGACACTTGAATCCCGGAGTCCCGCGATGTAAATTCTTTGGTATTTTTGTCCACATTCTTTTTTGACGAATTCAACGACTCATAACTTTTATCGCCCGAGATTTTTTCAGAATCTGAAGATTGTAAATGCACCTCATGACAATTAGTACTTCGCAGTTCTTCCCGATTATCTTCGGACGAAATTTCATTTTTATCCTCAAGCAAAACTTCAGGCGAACACAAATTTGCAGAGGAATCTTCCACCACAGTCTTCTCATACGCCGACGGTAAGTTTTTATCCAGCCTAGTCTGCTTCAAACTACTGCTGTCAACTTCTTTCATAGCAGTTTTAGTTATGTGACTAGGAGGAGAAACACCCGAAGCAATGCTGAAGAGTCTGTTGAATTGTTCGGCCATCTTCTGGTTGGAAGAAGCGCGACCACGCTCTCTCACCTTCTCAACGAGTCCGGCAAAGTTGCTCTCGTGGAAGAAGCGCGTGGACATCAATTTGTCCATGTACCTGACAGAAGACGAGGAAGCATTAGATTTAAATCTAAAGTGACCAGGTTCACTGACGAAGTCGGATCGATGTCCCTAGTGCGCCGAAACGAAGGAAGGAAGGTTGCGAGTAGAGGATTTGACCGTGGAGTGCCGGCCCGGACACTGCCTCCCTCACCTGCTCTCATTTGATTAGTCTAGCAGCTGCCACATTACCTGCCAGAACTGCCTCTCACACATGCACTGCTTGAAGCATTCCAGCGGCTGATGCATTACCTGCTTCCCTTCAGCTGCACTCCTGCAGCTGACGCATGACCTGCCTCCTTAACCTACACTCCATGCTATCGCAGGACCTGCCTTCCTTATCTACTTCTTGTAGCCTTCCCTGCAGTTGACGAATGACCTGCCCCCCTTACCTGCACTCTTTGTAGCAGTCCAGCAGCTGCCGCATGACCTGCGTGGACTGCAGACCCGGGTTCTGCGTGAAGATCTCCTCAAGTCTGCTCATGGCGATGCGTGCTTTCTCTATGTTGGCCACGAGACGCGTCTTGAGCTGCTGAGGGGCGTCGCTGCCTACAGATAGAAGACTCTCGCCGTCATCGCCGCTCAGCACGCCACTGTTGCACTCCCCTGTCGGAACAGATTGGATTATTATAGTGATCGGACTTTCTAGCGTAATAGAGTCAATGTCGTTCTAGCGCGGAACATTCAAGTAGCAATGTGCTGAAATCAGTCAACGTTTCTTAATTGCCAGTCGCGATAACTGCCCCATCAGCTTGCTCGTGCCGAGGAGGATTAGACTGCTTTCTCTCATCCTTACTATTTGCCTCTTTATCTCCTGTCATAAGTTGACTGAAAATTTTAAACCAGGATACTTAGATACAGATACAGACACTAGGCCGCATCCCCCAAAAACGGTGGCCGACGGCATGGCGCACCTCACACCCTCGTACGCTCACACTCACACAACTTAGCCCTTTTGTGCTCATGGGTCCGGCCGGTACCCCATCAACATACACTCAGGGTCACGAGTGCAGTCCGAGGATCCGGGTAAACCAGTTTTCACTGGTTTACCCCCGCAGCGTCATAATGGCCGCCCCCCCCCCCACCCACGACCATCCCGACAGCGGGGTGCCAAGGGCGGGAAAGCACATCAGACAGCAGCGTCACAATCAACCATTCACAACCATTCTCCACTCACGCCTGTTCATTGCACGCTCTCTCGCCACCTCCACATTCATGTTTCTCCTTCCCAACGCCTGCTTCGCACCATCCATCCACCCAAACTTCGGTCTACCTCTAGGCCTGCGACCACTCGCCTCAGCATTCATCACCCTTTTCA
>SDVV010026405.1:0-12265 GCA_016164225.1 Gammarus roeselii | reverse complement strand
TGGCTTCATGCATGCGATAGATAGCATCTTAAACCTACAGCTGAACCTTGCGGCAACGTTGGATGAGTATAATTAGTTATTCTATACATACATTTATTCATAAGTTTGCGCGGGACAATATTTTTTAGGTTATATAGCAGAGCAATAAATAGCTTAAATCTGAATCTAACCTGGTCTAGTGAGTGACACAATATATTAGGTAGATTTGCATGCCTAATAGCTACTAAATGTATGCAAGCACATCCAGAGCGAGATCGAGTTTGTTGCAAGTTCCGGGAACTAGGGACAATATTCACTCGTTCTCGTAAACGCAGTAGTTAAATCTACTTCGCTTTGGCCGCAAGCTGTCCCAAGTCGCGTTAGTGCGCCGCTTCTGAATTGAATTTGATGGAAGAAGTGTATCTGCGATCCGTCCGAACGTTTCTTCACCGATAATCAATAACCTCGTATGATTCTTCATCATCACAGTTAAAATGTCGTACCTAAACATGAGCTTAGAAAATTGAATGAACACAAATGTCTAGATGAGCATCTTGCACGGTGCATTAGTACCACCATTTCCCGTCAAGAGCAGCAACGCCTCGCTCCTATCTTCTCCAGTCCTGGGCATGCACGGTGCATTAGTACCACAATTTCCCGTCAAGAGTAGCAACGCCTCGCTCCTATCTTCTCCAGTCCTGGGCATGCACGGTGCATTAGTACCACCATTTCCCGTCAAGAGCAGCAACGCCTCGCTCCTATCTTCTCCAGTCCTGGGCATGCACGATGCATAAGGACCACCATTTCCCGTCAAGAGCAGCAACGCCTCGTTCCCATCCTCTCCAGTTCTGGGCATGCACGGTGCATTAGTACTACCATTTCCCGTCAAGAGCAGCAACGTCTTGCTCCTATCTTCTCCAGTCCTGGGCATGCACGGTGCATTAGTACCACAATTTCCCGTCAAGAGCAGCAACGCCTCGCTGCGCGTGACTGAGGACGTGACTCCAGAGACGTCCTTCGACCTGATAGCTGCGACGGAAAGGTCACTGCTCGTATTTTGCAGGTTTGTAATGCTGTCGTTTAATTTTTTACCTGGCGAGGGGTCGCCAAATGACTTGGAATTTGCTGTGTGGCTCCAGATGTGATTGGACAAAGGGTGATGGTTCAGGCAGGTTTCAGTACAGGGCCAGTAACGTTGCTGTGATTTTGAGGGTGACGGGGAGGCGCTGACGGCGTTTTCGTTGAAATGGCGCTGATTGTGGACTCTTGTTTTGAGGATGATGAAAAAGCGCTGATTGGGGCTATTCGTATGGGGACTATGAAGGGACGATGAAATGGGCTATTGGATTGGAAGCTGAGGAATGATGATAATGAAGAGACGCTGATTTGGAATTTTTGATTCGCGTATGATTATAAGAAGCAGTTTATCGAAATCTAATGAAATAAAACTGATGAGGATGCGCTGATTATGAGCTGTTGGTAGGGAGAAGATGAGCGGGTGTGACTTAAAGTGAAACACTGCAAGCTCGTAACAAACAAAACCTGCAATACCGCGCCAGTGATTACATCTAAAGAATAGTAATACTCCACCAGCATTTACAAATCTTCTGTATAAATATGAACTAATACATCATACAGAAGCAAATGCTAGTCTACGTATACAGGGGTCGCTCATATTAATGAAGCGAATCGTGAAGTTAATATACTACGATTAGTTGATGAAAGTTTCAACTGACTCACAAAGTTTTACATTTAATTATTACATGACAAAAAAAAAAAAGGAGAGCAACACATATAAATGTTGAAGTATCACATACTAATTACAGTGGCTGTATTAAAACACAATTGCACAAAATAGCTCAGTTAGTTTGTATGGATGTGTACTGAAATTGATTTAATTGCAAATGTAGCAATTCAGAGCGTGAATAAGACTAATAGAAAGACACAATAACTTGGCATACACTGAAAATTGATTTTTATTTATTTCACTCAATATACCTCAGTATTCATACAGTTTAAAATAGAAAAAGAAGTTATTTTCCGGTCCGTGCAACTGATGACTGGAAAATCCGCCACTGCCTTTGGAAAATTTTGCCTACCGTTCGATGTCACGTGACATTATCAGTTGGCTTTCTTGAAAGAGATTTCCCTCCATAATAACATGAATTACATCTTAACAAGTATTCCAATCCGAGTGATGTGAAGGGGCGAATGTGCGTGTGGTGTGGGAGGGAAGTGGATGGGAATCGTGGGTGAAGGATGGTTGGGCACGAGTAGGGGTTGTGTTGTAGTGGGTGGACGGTCGGCTATTAGCATTACGGAGTCAAAGGAAGGGTCCTCTAAGGTATATTGATGTGTTAGAAGGTTATGTTTGTTACAGAAAGAAGAGCGTTGGTGAATGGTTAAGGTTTCATGTAGCTAGAAGCGTTAGGAGAAGAGTGAGCATTTTTGAAATAATCTGAGTGAATGAATTAAGAGTTTTTGGAGGTCAATACAACGTCCTGGTACTGGAGGATCTTAATACGAGAGTTGAGACGTAGTGGTGGAGAATGTGGTTTGGAGGTATGGATTTTGAAGTAGAAATGACTGTTGAGAAAACCTGACAGGTGAGCGAATTGAGAGGGAGCTGGAGGTGGCATCAGAAGTTCAAGAAGCGATATGTCCACAAGTACACTTGGGTAAATATGGCCCGTGATGCATTGATGGAAAGAGCAAAGATGGATTTTGTGTTGCTAGCAAGATGAGTGATGGGTGAGCCAGTTGGATGTGCAGGTGTTGCGAGGTGATGGTAGAGGAATGTTTGTTCATCGTGTGGTGCGAGGAAGATCGGGAGTAGCGCAGGGGTGGAAGAGGAATAAAACTGTGGAAGAAGGAAGAGAGGAAGTGAAAAAGAGTGAGCAAATTTGGCAGGCAGAGCTGAGGCGTTAGAGGAAGAATATGACATTGTCAAAGGGCAAGGCCTGGAGAATGTTCAGAAAGAGTGGTAGGCGTTCGGAGATGCGATGTTGAGATGTGTGAGAATATTTGGGGGGGGGGGGTGCCGTGTGGAAGGGTGTAAGAGAAAGAGGTGCGAATTGCGGAACGACGAGGTCAAAATGGCGGTGGCGAAGAAGAGAAGAGCTTTTGATGTGTTTACAAGTATCCCCAATTGCCTGTTGATAGTAAGGAGATTAGTTCTGAAGTAGAATGCCAATGAGAAAATCATGTGTCTGTGTAATTTCTGCATTAGAAGCTCCAAAAAGGGAAAAGTTGTTGTAGGAAATAGCATTTAACGATGATACTCGAAACAACTCAAATCAGTACCTGATGATGAAGCCACCGACCCACGAATTGAATTGAGATTATCGCAGTTTCATTCCTCGGTAATCCAGTGCTGACCGGTGTCATTGCTGTGTGGTTGCAGGCGAGGTCGGAAGAACAAAGAGGTGAAGAGTGTAGTGAGAGCAGAATAAAGAATGACGCTGATGCAAGTTGGGGTAGGCAGTTGTGCAATCATTTTAAGGAGAATAACAGATTTTCTGGAAAGAGGGTGAGGAAGGGGGAGACGGGGATTCAAGGAGGTGGTGAAAGAGGTAACGGCCTGTTGTTGTTGGAGTGAGATGATGAACGGAAGAGGTGGGCTGCGTGTGTTGAGGAGCTGTTGAATGTTGAGGATGCTCGTTTGGGGAGCAAGATGCCGGTTTGGGGAGCAAGAATGGTCGCAGGCTATACTAAGAAAAAGGTGGAGGAAAGTCCTCTGACTTTGACGACGTTGCGACTGAGGGCCGAAATAGATAGAATAACGAAAGTCGACTGGTTGCCGAGGCTACTAAATCTGGGTTTTCGGATGTGGTACTGACTGAGTGGCACGGTGCTTGCATTGTTTCATCGTATAAAGGCAAAAGAGACAAAAGATACAGCAACTCAAGGGGTATATCAGATTGATGTATGTGGTGGGTAAGTTGTACAGATGAGTGCTGATTAAAATGATTAGAGAAAATACAAATGGTGCGATTGGCCAGGAACAGCGTGGCTTTTGGACTGAAGGGTTATAGCTTAGGGCGCACTAAAAGGTTAATCGTTTGTCTAGCTGTTATTAAGTATGGTTCCGTGTTCATGCAATTACAGTGTATTCTTAACTGCAAATAAAATCCTCAACATTCGACAATGAAATATATTAAAGTTTAAAGTAGACATAAAAATAGACAACACCGCGTAGGCAGCTGTAAATACGTTCTTGGGCAGCTGGACTTATCCATCGTCAATTAGATCCCACAAAAGATGGAATGGTACCATAATCAGAGTAAACCAGCTTGACGAAAGCTGGCACGTGACCATGAATTCAACAGGGGGGAGGGCAGAATATTGTCCGACTACCAGTGCCAGAATGAACAGAATCATATATTTTTATTTACCTTTTCATGCTCCCAAGTAGTGACGGCCACCAACTGGGGGCTTGACTGGACAAAAGATTCGCGACCGCGGAATGGGTTGAAGTGGCATTGTAGCATGAAATGACAAGTCGACGTGTTATGAAACCATACTCAATCAAGTCTCTGTTGAACCTTACCTGAGAGCGTTCAGTGAGCAATATCGACGGAGCAGACGGATACATGCTTTGGTGTCCAAAACGATAGCAGTGGCAGAGGAGGTCAAGTTCCATGTCCATGTAACGGCACCGGAGACTGACTAGGCTCACGAGAGAGTACTGCTCTACTCTTCAGGAAGTGGCTCAAACGAAGCCCAAATTAACATCTCTACGGAAAAAATCAGGCTGCAGGAATATGCTTATTCAACAATGCCGATCAACACTTGTCAGGTACATGATCAGTTTATTCAAAATTGCATCTTAATAAAGTTCTAAAGAAGTCAACGCTTAAGATTTTACTTTTATTTTCATATGGGTAAGGTTCTTACAACGACACTGATGAGATAAACCACCACTATTCACTTATAAAAGTTACAGAAACAGATACAAACCCGTGGTCGAATGGTCGAAACTCCCATAAGGGGGGGTGGCGGGCGGTAAGGCTCACCTCAAACTCCTCTTGCGAATTTACAAGGTAAACCAAAACTTAACCCCCCAGCCCTAAAAGATTCAGGCAAGACCCCACGACACACACTTTGGGTCAAGAGTTCGAGTTCAGGTTCGAGTTCAGAGCCCGACAGCGTTTACTGCATGGTTTACCATTGCTGCGTCATAATTACCCGACCTTCACACCCACGTTCATCCCGTTTTCGACGAGACGGCAAGGCTGGGAATGTGCATTAGGGCTGAGTCAAAACTCATCCATTCACAACCACTCACGCCTAATCATTGCGAGCTTTCAGTTTACCTTCGCACCGACGGCTCTCCTTCCAGACGACTTATTCACGTCATCCATCCATCTAAACTTTGGTCCACCTTCAGGCTTACGTTCACTCGCCTCAGCTTGTATTACCCTCTTCACCAAGCTTCCATCACCCATCCTCACCAATTCCTAAGCCACCTCCTCTAAATTCCGTACCACCCTTGTTCTTAATCTAACTACGTCATTATTGATCATATCCCTCAACGGCCTACTGGAAAGACAAAGGTTTTGATGAGCAACGGTCGAACCTATGTTTAGAAACGTAGGCTGGACTATAGAGATAATTATCGATATCATAATAGTTCAATCACGTTATTAGTTATACTTTTGGAATTTGCGCCCTCATTTTTTATATGTGAAATTTTATTACTGAAAAAATTATGTTATTTTCCTATAATAAATTTTGAACACCTAAAACGTGATTCTGAATATATAAACAATGTTGTTAGTAACATATAGTGTTTTTGTCGTCTTCAGGATGGACGAGCAAAAATATTTATTTCTCTATTTTTCCTGTTGTTTTTGGCAAACATAGTTAAATCTGACTTCAATTGCACATAAACAACAGAATTTGCTAACCAAGATGACACTGTATACTCCATTGTAAATAAGACCAGAGAAAATACTATACAGGGATGGTTGGAAAATTTCCTTTCACTGTTTGTCGCCTTGGAGTCCCGTAGGAGATTAGCCCTGTGATTACTCCAATCAGCAAGTCAGAACGACTACATCTGTTGAACTATTTTTCCTTGTTGCTGGCAAATGTAATGAAGTTCACTTGTTCAAATATGAGATACATTTGTTGAGCAAGATGACACTATTTACTTCATTATAGCAGTAAGTAAGAAAAATAGTGGACTGGAGCGGTGGAAAAATATCCTTTCTGTGCGGTCATGTTTACAATTTCATGTTTACATATAAAGATGACGACGTGGTGTGATCACATCGTAACAAAATTTGCATTACCGAATATATCGTGTTTTGAAAGAAAGCTTGCAATATTCTTTAATAAAAGTTTCATGGAACATAATGCTGCAATCTAACAACACTTATATTTTGTAAGTTTTGAAGTGGAAACAAAATTCCGTAGAAAACACTCAGTCCAACTTCCCGATCCAATCTATATTTTCTGGTCAAACTTCTGATGACTGACCACCAGCCCTTCATCGTTCAATGTTTCCACTGCCATTAAAACCCTTTTTTCGATTGTCATTCCATATCAGAATATCAGCATGAAACTAAAACATCTGAAAAAAACAATAATTCTCGATTAAATAAAGTGCGTTGAACACTGAAACGTTGTTCATTAGCAAATACGATACAATTTCCTACTTCCAGGCTGAGCAGACTAAGCGCCCCCTGGAGAACTCTTGACGAAGCTTGAACTAGTCGAAGATACAATAATTTCTAGTCCAATTGTACCAGGTTTGAGTAAAGTGTACTGTCCAAAGCGTAATCTGTTATAACAATCCTTAGCACAGTTTGAGTTGTCAGTCTAATAAAATGGTTTCAACATTTTTTTGTTGATAATTATTTTTCATCCACAGGATTCAACATGTAAATCCAAGCTTCAATGCACGTAAAAATGCTATAAGAATTTTCCTACTGATGCTTCTGCCTCTGCAAGCCAATTGTACTACTCGTAGCTCATGGTCTGGTGGTTGCAACTGACGTGCATTGGCGAGTGTGGGTTGCATTGTTTGTCGGTGTTCCAAAAACGTAATTTGTCTCTATGGCACGAATTCGAGGTTGATTCGTGGTGTAAAATAGCACTCACAGAAATGAGCAGTTGGACTAACAGCCTGGTAAGTAATGGCAACCATGACAACCGTCTTTCGATATCAACGGAGGCTGTCAGCTGTTGTACATATATATGCCTGTCAGTAACTCAGCCCACTCTCATCAAACTTGGACCACCTTTGCATGCATGGCTTTCAAGGTTACGGTCACTACAAACACTGTACGAGTATCTTACAAGCTGGGCTCACCATTCTGTCGTAGTCTGGGTGTGTTGACGTCGTGAAAAGAGGCTCTGATTTGAACTAACTGATCAGTGTTGTCAAAAGCTCACGAGTTCTAAACGATCGACACGGGCAGCGTTGAAATCTCCAGCTATTTCATTAAGGCAAGTCTATTCCCTCTAGGGTGTATTGTTACAGAAATATTATCTAGTAAATGAGACTTTAGCGTCATAGCAGACAGTGCGATTCCTGTCATTGGTTCCCGTGTGGAGTGGATGTAGGTTACAGCAGGAAGGAGGATTCCTTAGGAATTAGGTCACTAAAGACAGAGGCCGTCGGGAACTGACGTGGAGTTGCCAGCGGTCGGCAGCAGCGGGCGGAAGGGGAGACTTTGGAAAACGGAGATGGCTTGTTAATTATTGAGGCTATAAGGAATGCACATATACTTCAAATAGTGAGCGAAATAATGTTGTTATGGGTTTCACCCTATAATGTGTAAGCGAAGTGACTTGTCATGGTCTTGACTGCAAATTTGTAATTTTGTTGTTTAACTCAAATTTCCTGCAATATTCCGAGTAAATTTTTATTGGCGCTGAGAACGTAAAGTGCGTTGGTACGTCAATCATTAGATATTGTAATTTCTTATCTGCAGTTATTTCAAGATATTGAACGACTAAATTTAAGAGAATGTAAATATTTAATACGTACGCAAAGAGTTAATTAAATTGGATGTTTTTCGGCCAATGTTTGCAAAACGACCCGAGCTTACTTATGAAAAAGTGATAAATTTTAAATGTATTTTACCATTCGTAGTACAAATCTAGAAGAATTTATTGTCGCAGGTCCGCATTGCTGAAATTCAATGGAAAACTAGTTCCGAAAATACACACCGCGACTGTCTAAACCTGGTGCACGTTCTTTGATATAAGTTGACATGAAATAGAGAAGGGCAATGGCGCTATGTAATCTGTTAAGAAATACGCCTCCTAGAATAACCTGTTCGTTTACCTCTAGAATAACATCTACGTTTGTCCCACGGGCTGGAAGAGACTTACAATAAACTGGGTATTTCTTCAACGGGGTAGAAAAACGCGCTCCGAAAATGGGTTAGGCTGGGACGAAATTTTTTCGATACACACCGCAACGTTTTGAACCTCGCACATGTTCCTTGATATAGTGTAACAGGTTCGATGCACAGTCAAATGTTATATAACCGCCGAACATTAGTTTGCAGTTTCGTATTTATAAATAGTAGATTGACTTGAAAACTCTTAGTCTTTTCAAATTTACGCCGAACCGTTTTGTAAAAAATTATCCAGACGTCTGAGAGCTATTCTGTTCGTATTAATGTCATTGAGTTCATACTTATACGGCTATACGAGGATGAATTGCTCTGTTCAGTGTGTTGCGATGATCCTTGGTGAAGTTCCATAGATGCAATTATTCATCTAATAGTTTATTGGATGAATTGGTTCATGGTACTGCAGCATGATTAACTAGTAATCAGTGTCAATGAGATTACAATTACTATACTAGTTCATGGTATTGCAGCATAATTAACTAGTAATCAGTGTCAATATGATTACAATTACCATACTAGTTCATGGTATTGCAGCATGATTAACTAGTAATCAGTGTCAATATGATTACAATTACCATACTGGTTCATGGTATTGCAGCATGATTAACTAGTAATCAGTGTCAATATGATTACAATTACCATACTAGTTCATGGTATTGCAGCATGATTAACTAGTAATCAGTGTCAATATGATTACAATTACCATACTTTTCAACATTTACCAAATTTGTCATCGATATTTGCAAAATATGGTGAATATATACTGACATTTTATGAGCTGTGACCAATGAACATCAATTGCTCCATGTGTGTAATTTTATATAAAATTATCATGAAGTACGAGCCTGCCGCCCACTAAGATGTGCTGTAAGGAATCCATTTTGGATCTATTAATCATGATATCCTTAACTTAAATGATTTGTTTATAAAATTATCAATAGCATATATTATGCATACTAGTTTTGCAACATGAAGTCCGAACCGGCCACCGACCGGAGAGGAGCTGTCACCATTTCATTTCAATCACTCATTTTCTCGTTCAAATAGTGCATTTAATAATTAAGTGTAATTTTTTAAACCTAAGACTTCAATACCCATCACAGGACGATGGAAATTAATGATTTAATCATAATAATATGAAGCAATTCAATTCTAGTGGGAAGAACAATAGATTTTCTGCAGCATAATGTTATGGGGCTTTTGAAATTTGGCTTCTATCTTTGGGTCAATTCGCCTCGGCAGGCTCTTGATATTATAAACAGAGTGACGAAGTGCCTATTTTTTTGCATCCGTTGGTCAAAGTTGCCTCAATATTTTAAAAGCAGCTGTCAAAGCGACCTCAATTTTAGTGATAGTTTATCAAGGTAACCTATTCAAGTGATATTTTGTCCATTTTAGCATCTATTCTATGTATGGGTAATTTGTCAAGGTGATCTCTATTTTTGAGCTAGTTTACCAATGTAGGTATTATTTGTGGGCAGCCACAGTGCATGGCGTCAAGGATGCGTCTTACCAAGGTAGATACTATTGGTGGAGCAGCCACAGTGCATGGCGTCAAGGATGCGTCTTACCAATGTAGATACTATTTGTGGGCAGCCACAGTGCATGGCGTCAAGGATGCGTCTTACCAAGGAAGATACTATTGGTGGAGCAACCACAGTGCATGGCGTCAAGGATGCGTCTTACCAAGGTAGATACTATTTGTGGGCAGCCACAGTGCATGGCGTCAAGGATGCGTCTTACCAAGGAAGATACTATTGGTGGAGCAGCCACAGTGCATTGCGTCAAGGATGCGCCTTACCAAGGTAGATATTATTTGTGGGCAGCCACAGTGCATGGCGTAAAGAATGCGTCATACCAATGTAGATACTATTGGTGGACCAACCACAGTGCATGGCGTCAGGGATGCGCCTTACCAAGGTAGATACTATTGGTGGAGCAACCACAGTGCATGGCGTCAGGGATGCGCCTTACCAAGGTAGATACTATTGGTGGAGCAGCCACAGTGCATGGCGTCAAGGATGCGTCTTACCAAGGTAGATACTATTGGTGGATCAACCACAGTGCATGGCGTCAAGGATGTGCCTTACCAAGGTAGATACTATTGGTGGAGCAACCACAGTGCATGGCGTCAAGGATGTGCCTTACCAACGTAGATACTATTGGTGGAGCAACCACAGTGCATGGCGTCAAGGATGTGCCTAACCAAGATAGATACTATTGGTGGAGCAACCACAGTGCATGGCGTCAAGGATGTGCCTTACCAAGGTAGATACTATTGGTGAAGCAACCACAGTGCATGGCGTCAAGGATGTGCCTTACCAAGGTAGATACTATTGGTGGAGCAGCCACAGTATCCTCAAGAATTATTCTTACACCCACCAGGCAATAACGTGCATGAACAGTCGCTAACTCGTGGCACTTTAGTAACGCAAGATCTAACAAGCTAGTTCATACCGAGAGCAGGAAGTCCGTTAAGAGACCAAACCTTGAAATGAAATCGTGGTGTACCTCTTCGTATTATTGGTTTAAGTTGTGCACCTTAAAACTGTAATATCAACGCATCATTGATGGAATCATAACATATGTCAAATGATATATAGTGAATAACAGAACGGGTGGATAGACAGACAACGCACTGATGGTTCTGGGTAGCAAAATTTCAATTTTCCTCCTGTATTTGAAATTTTTTAATTCTGCTAGTTTAGGACAAAAGTCATGTCCAGCATTGGAGGCTAGCAGGATTGTGCAACAGCATCCGTACTAGAGTATTGGAGGCTAGCAGGATTGTGCAACAGCATCCGTACTCCAGCATTGGATGCTAGCAGGATAGTGCAACAGCATCCGTACTCCAGCATTGGAGGCTAGCAGGATAGTGCAACAACATCCGTACTCCAGTATTGGAGGCTAGCAGGATAGTGCAACAGCCTCCGTACTCCAGCATTGGAGACTAGAAGGATAGTGCAACAACATCCGTACTCCAGCCTTTGAAGCTAGCAGGATAGTGCAACAGCCTCCGTACTCCAGCATTGGAGGCTAGCAGGATAGTGCAACAGCCTCCGTACTCCAGTATTGGAGGCTAGCAGGATAGTGCTACAGCATCCGTACTCCAGTATTGGAGGCGAGCAGGATTATGCAACAGCCTCCGTACTCCAGTATTGGAGGCTAGCAGGATAGTGCAACAGCCTCCGTACTCCAGCATTGGAGGCTAGCAGGATAGCGCAACAGCATCCGTACTCCAGCATTGGAGGCTAGCAGGATAGTGCAACAGCATCCGTACTCCAGCATTGGAGGCTAGCAGGATAGCGCAACAGCATCCGTACTCCAGCATTGGAGGCTAGCAGGAAAGCGCAACAGCATCCGTACTCCAGCATTGGAGGCTAGCGGGATACTGCAACAACATCCGTACTCCAACATTGGAGGCTAGCAGGGTAGTGCAACAGCATCCATCCAGCATTGGAGGCTAGCAGGATAGCGCAACAGCATCCGTACTCCAGCATTGGAGGCTAGCAGGAAAGTGCAACAGCATCCGTACTCCAGCATTGGAGGCTAATAGGATAGCGCAACAGCATCCGTACTCCAGCATTGGAGGCTAGCAGGATAGTGCAACAGCCTCCGTACTCCAGCATTGTAGGCTAGCAGGATAGTGCTACAGCATCCGTACTCCAGTATTGGAGGCTAGCAGGATAGTGCAACAGCCTCCGTACTCCAGCATTGGAGGCTAGCAGGATAGCGCAACAGCATCCTCACTCCAGCATTCGAGGCTAGCAGGATAGAGCAACAGCATCCGTACTCCAGCATTGGAGGCTAGCAGGATAGTGCAACAGCCTCCGTACTCCAGCATTGGAGGCTAGCAGAATAGCGCAACAGCATCCGTACTCCAGCATTGGAGGCTAGCAGGATAGTGCAACAGC
>SDVV010026404.1:0-12265 GCA_016164225.1 Gammarus roeselii | reverse complement strand
CGTTACTGCAATCGTCATAACTCGACGTTACTGCAATCGTCATAACTCGACGTTACTGCAATCGTCATAACTCAACGTTACTGCAATCGTCATAACTCGACGTTACTGCAATCGTCATAACTCAACGTTACTGCAATCGTCATGACTCAACGTTACTGCAATCGACATAACTCAACGTTACTGCAATCGACATAACTCAACGTTACTGCAATCGTCATAACTCAACGTTACTGCAATGTCATAATTCGACGTTGCTGCAATCGTCATAGTTCGACGTTACCGCAATCGTCATAATTCGACGTTACTGCAAACGTTATAACTCGACGTTACTGCAATCGTCATAATTCGACGTTACTGCAAACGTTATACCTCGACGTTACTGCAATCGTCATAACTCGACGTTACTAGAAATTCAACATTACGAATAAATAAATATTCGTACGCCTTGTCTCAGTGTATGCTAAGCAGGGAACAGCAACATCGATACCTTGGCCGTGAGAGGGGTGGGGCAGGCACTAGAGCTAGAAACATGGAAGATGGATGGAAGGGGGGAGGGGGGATGAGTGCACGTCTGTCGACTTCGAGCGCATGAGCAGGTAACACATGGGCAGAGATGCAGCTCAATATTGAGCCCCGCTTAAACCACACAGCACGCTAGTGTTAGGCGGCAGCAGGTCGCTTCTTCCTTCCTTGCTGGCCTCAACACTCACCCCAGCATAGGCGGGTCTTACCCATAACTCACACCAAAGGGACATGGATTAATGACAGAGAAGAAAGACACTATGGTGACATATGAATGCCAACTGCTACATGCCGCACAACGTACGCAATAAACTGGCTTACACGAGTACCATATGATAATTGTCAGGGCCTACGGGTCATTGCATTTATGGTACGAGGGAAGAAGGTATAATATGGTCATTGCATTCATAGTACAAGGGAAGGTGAAATATGGTCATTGCATTCATGGTACGAGGGAAGGAGGGATAATATGGTCATTGCATTCATGGTACAAGGGAAGAAGGTATAATATGGTCATTGCATTCATGGTACAAGGGAAGAAGATATAATATGGTCATTGCATTCATGGTACAAGGGAAGAAGGTATAATATGGTCATTGCATTCTTGGTACAAGGGAAGAAGGTATAATATGGTCATTGCATTCACGGTACAAGGGAAGAAGGCATAATATGGTCATTGCATTCATGGTACAAGGAAAGAAGGTATAATATGGTCATTGCATTCACGGTACAAGGGAAGAAGGCATAATATGGTCATTGCATTCATAGTACAAGGGAAGGAGGTATAATATGATCATTGCATTCATGGTACAAGGGACGCAGGTATAATATGGTTACAAGCCCGGCATGGAGTGCACGAGCAAAAAATTAATCGGGTTGAATGTAAAAACGAATGATAATCATTATCCTAACCAAAATGAAGTGAACAACATCTATTGTATGTCCCCAGGCGCGCTCGTCACAAACT
Organism: Gammarus roeselii; assembly: GCA_016164225.1. NCBI lineage: Eukaryota > Metazoa > Arthropoda > Malacostraca > Amphipoda > Gammaridae > Gammarus > Gammarus roeselii. The sequence goes on along the minus strand of SDVV010026404.1, from coordinate 10,776 downwards.
TGACTTATGAATGCATGCCACGTTTTTTATTCCTACTTTGTCTTGTCTCCATGAACGATATGACAGCGTAATTTGAGAATAGATAGGAATGCTTTGATAAACTTTTTCCTTTGTAATCATTATTGTATGATTGAGTGCTTCAATAAAGATTTTTAATAGTAGGAAAGGGTGCAGAAAAAACTGTCGGACGAGTCGAGAACGTCGACGAATATGTACCTACTACTTCATGTAATAAACGCCAAAACAACCATGTTTCTTTAGACGGGGAAGAAATGGACGGCAACCATGCCAACAACATGTTCAGTATATTCAATGATACCCGATGCAGAAGTAACCCCCCATTGGTGTACCCCCACTGCACGCATCAGAGTCGCAGAAAGCCTCCAGAGCACTTCCAACCTGTCAATTCTCTACATAGCGTTGCGGTATGGAAACGAGACGTTGGTGTATAATCCTCGTTAATGGTGGGGTAATCGAACAAGCGGCAAACATGTGTTCGCTAGCTCCCACGTTAGTTTTGGGGCCATCGGGTGAAATACGAACGATAGGAGAATACTCTCGTATAATGGCGACTGATTGCTGGGTGTGAAAGCATCTCCTCGAACGATTCCTCGAGCCAGTGTAAACACTGCAGATAAGATACATTTCAGTCGAGTTCTTTAATAATAAGGAGGAAATGCAGAGTGAATGAATGTGAAAACAACATGAGCTATGCTGCGACGAGGATCTACGCCATGACACAGGGTGAAGGCGTGTAACCCACACTACATCGCAAGCTGTGTGTAACAGGGCGGTGGGGACGGAGCAGCCCTGCGGATCATCCAGACCACACGCAGGCGCGTGTGCGGTGTAAAGCTTGCCGGGTCAATGCGGGGAGACGGCAGCAGCCCAGCGGATCGCCCAGCCCACGCAGCGGCGCGCTGGCAGAGCGTGAAGTTCGCCGGGTCGATGATGCGAGACGGCAGCAGCCCAGCGGATCGCCCAGCCCGCACAGCGACGCGCTGGCAGAGCGTGAAGTTCGCCGGGTAGATGCTGTGACAGCAGCCGCCCTACGGATCATCCATACCACACGCAGGCGCGTGTACAGAGTGCGAAGCCCACAGGGTCGATGCAGTGACGGCAGCCGCCCTACGGATCATCCATACCACACGCAGGCGCGTGTACAGAGTGTGAAGCCCACAGGGTCGATGCAGTGACGGCAGCCGCCCTACGGATCATCCATACCATACGCAGGCGCGTGTACAGAGTGTGAAGCCCGCAGGGTCGATGCAGTGACGGCAGCCGCCCGACGGATCATCCATAACCACACGCAGGCGCGTGTACAGAGTATGAAGCCCACAGGGTCGATGCAGTGACGGCAGCCGCCCTTCGGATCATCCATACCACACGCAGGTGCGTGTACGGAGTGTGAAGCCCGCAGGGTCGATGCAGTAACGGCAGCCGCCCTACGGATCATTCATACCACACGCAGGCGCGTGTACAGAGTGTGAAGCCCGCAGGGTCGATGCAGTGACGGCAGTCGCCCTACGGATCATCCATACCACACGCAGGCAGGCGTGTGTACAGAGTGTGAAGCCCACAGGGTCGATGTGGATGGACTAATGGCCGTAATTCAGGAGCCGCTTAGGGCTAAGCACCAATCAACAGCCAACACCGACGGCCGCCAGCACAAGCAACGACTGATGGCCCGGGTACAGCGTTTTTAGCTCACAGTACAACTATTGCGCTGCCGAGGTGTTACTAGGGCAGTCAAGCTGTAACTAGGACCGTAGAACCGTTACTAGAACCGTCAAGCCGTTACTAGAACTGTCAAGCCGTTACTAGAACCGTCAAGCCGTTACTAGAACCGTCAAGCCGTTACTAGAACCGTCGAGCCGTTACTAGAGCTGTCAAGCCATTGGTACGGCCGCCGAGCAGTTAGTACAGCTGCCAAGCCATTAGAACGGCAGTCGTGCCGTTAGTACGTCTGTTAAGCCGTATCTAGGGTTGTAATGTCGTAGCATTGGCTGTCGTATAACAAACATTTGTGGAGAAAACTCTCAAGATGATTTCTAAAAAGCAACACACAACATCCTAAATAATTGTTGTAATGATAAGCAGGCACCCAGCAACAGACTTCTATTAAAAGTATGAAGGGCCGGCGACAGCCCATTTTTAACATGCAGCCCTTTCACGTCATTCGGGACTTCAATTGTGGATCTGTAATATAATTCCAAAGGCCAAAGTTCAAAGAGCATCAAAACTGGCTCTTTGGACAGGGTGTGTCGCATGCAAAAAGGCTGCTGAGCCGCTTACCATGTCACGGCTATTGGCGAGTAGCATCACCAATGCCATTCGGTATAGCTGCACCCGCTTGCACGCTCATAATACGAAGAAGATATTTACAGCATACAGATAGCACATAATTTCAGACACGAGAGTCGTGTGTTTGGAGAGAACTGAATTCTTAACACAAACTGCCCAATCAAAGAAAAACATGCATAGAACATTATTCGTCGTCAAATAGAGTTACATCATGTAAACGGTGTTGACATTCGCAACAAGCTGATGGAATTATCAGTTAGTTGCAAGGAGTCACAAGGAGCTAGAGATCCAAAGAGGCAGTCTCTGCCCAACCTTCAAATTTACATTGAAGTGAACCTCCCGGAGTCCCCCCAGGGGGATCTCACCGTGTGTAACTCTCTCCAGTCACACAGACCCCAAAAAGGCTTTTGTGTGCTGTAGAGCATTCCCTTGATTCTGTAACCATTGGGGATCTCATCTCCCCCCCACCCTGATGTTGAACGGGTGGGCAGCAGCGTAGCGGGAGGCCTTTGAATAGGTTGCCCCTGCCCAACCAGAGACCGGTAGATTAGGGCAGGGCTCTCTCCCGTCACACTGCGCTGGCGCTTGGTTCACTGTAGCGTGGGGCGATACAGCTTAGCCTCTCTCACCACGGGCAGGTGGCCAGCTACTCTCGGGTCGGCCTATTGTCTGACCCATTCTGTCTGATGTGTTGTGTGGGGCTGGTGTGGTGGTCGTTATCAGGTCACCGCAGGGTCGGGTGTTGAATCTCTTTGGTTGGAGAATCAACCCGTAATTCCTGGTGGGGTGGTCATTTAGCGAGAAGAGGTTTCTGTATTCAACGTTATTGAAGCCTTTCAGGATTTTAAAGGTTTCAATTAGTTGTTATCGAATCCTACGCTTTTCGAGGGTGAAGAGATTCAGTTCCCTTAATCTTCTCTGATACCCCATGTGTCTGATAGATGAGATAATCTTCGTTGCCCTAGCCTTTTCCCTTTCCAGTCTCTTGATGTCTCGGATCAGGGTGTGAGACCAGAATTGGACGGCATACTCCAATAGTGGTCCAACTAGTGTATTGCACAGGGTTAGGATTATTTCCTTGTCCCTGTACCTGAAATGCCTTCCGATGTTTCAGAGGACTTTGTTTGTTTTTTTCTCGAATTCAGCGCACTGCCTGGAGAATTTCAGATCAGCGCTGATGTTGACTCCTAGATCTTTTTCTAGGTTGGTGGTCGAAATCTGACTGCCCAATAGAGAGTAGTTCGCCGATCCGTTTGCTCTGCCGATGTGCATAACTGTGCACTTGTCCGAGTTGAATGGCATCTGCCATGCCTAGGACCATTCACCGATTCTGTCAAGATCCTGCTGCAGGTACTCGACAGCTGTGGGGGTTTAAGGCGTTCGCTCCTAGTTTGGTGTCGTCAGCAAATTTTGATATTTTGCTAACGAGGCCTGCGTCTAGGTCATTTATGTAAATGAGGAACAGGAGTGGGCCTAGGACTGATCCCTGGGGGACCTCGCTTTTAACCGGGGCCCACGGCGAGCTTTCACCGTTGATCACCACTCTCTGCCTCCTGTCTGAAAGCCAATGCTCTATCCATTCCCAGATTCATCCCACAACTTCAAGAGCTCTCAGCTTAATGAGGAGTCTCTTGTGAGGGACCTTGTCGAATGCCTTCTTGAAGTCAAGATACAGGATATTGATGGCCCTCGAGTCGTCGTAGATAGAGATCATGTGGTGGAAGAATTCCAACAGGTTGGTCAGGCATGATCTCTTACATCGATAACCGTGCTGACTTGTTCCCTAGGAGATTGTTCGTCTCCAGATGGTTTACGATTTGGTCTGCAATAATGGACTCTAACATTTTGTCCACAACTGATGTGAGGCTGATGGGCCTGCAGTTTCCCGGGAAATTTTTTGGCCCCTTCTTGTGGATAGAAGTAACGTCGGCTATCTTCATGTCCTCGGGAACCGCCCCCTCTTCCAGCGATTGATTGAATACTACCCGGAGATGGGAGGCAATTTTGTCCGAGACAGCCTTTATTACTCTCGGGAGGAACCCGTCGGAGCCTGCAGATATGTTCGCCTTCAGCTTCTTGATTTTCCCTACTATGGCTGCGCATTGGATGTCCTCCAAGGGATGCATCCCCCGGTACCTAATGGAGGGTTCCGGGATTGCCTCTTCACTCTCTTCGGTGAACACGCTAACGAAGTACTGGTCAAGTACCTCCGCTATCTCTGCATTTGTAGTGGTCAGAGTTCCTTGGTCCGTGGTTCGTGGGCCGATGGAAGCTCTGATGGGTTTCCTGCTGTTTACGTGGCTGAAGAACTCTTTCGGGTTGCGTTTGCAGGCAGCTGCAACTCGGCGTTCTTCGTTGTGCTGGGCTACTCTGATTCGCCTCTTCACCACTCTACATTGTTCCCTGTGTTCGTTCCGCAATCGGTCCGAAGGGTTTCGTTTCCAGCGCCTGTATGTACGATCTTTGGTAGACATGGCTGCTTGGATTCCTCTGTTGAACCACTTAGGATGTGGCTTTCGGTCGGCTCGCACGTCCTTGATTGGGAGGCAGCCTTGCTGGACGACCAGGAATTTAGTTTTGAAATCCATCCAGGATGCCTCAACTGATTACATACTGGTGGGTTGGAGGTTGCTGAGGTCCCTTTCAAACTCAACGAAGTCCGCTCGTCGGAAGTTGAGCCTTCGTTTAGCGTTGGGAATTACTTGGTTTGTTGTCACGTGGATGACGCACGTGACCATATTGTGGTCGCTGGTGCCCAAGGGTTCATCTACAGTAACCTGGGTAACCAGGTTTTCATCCGTAGCAAACATTAGGTCTAGGAAACCGTTTCCCCAGGTGTGTTCGTCAACCAGTTGTTCCAGAAAGTTATTATTGGCGAAGTCGACTAATCTGTTCCCCTCTACGTCTGCCGTTCGGTTTTTCCAGACAACGTTGCAGTTAAAGTCCCCCATAACCACTGCTACCCTGTTATGACTCAGCTGTGTGAGGAGCTCGTAGAAGGATTGGTCGCTATCTTCCGTTTGGTGGGGTGGCCGGTACACGAGAAGTGGGGTGTCAATGGTACGACGAGTGGCTCTGAGGTGGTTTCGCACATAGTTTGCGACACCTCCTCCCCGTCAGGCCTGACGGTCTCTTTAGAAGAGGTTGAACCATTCAAGTTCAAACTCGCCTTCGAAATCGTTTCCTTCTGTCTGGATCCAGGTTTCCGTGATGCCTATTATATCAGGCATCTCGGAAGCAACATGGCAGCGGAACTCTGCTTGCTTGTACCTGATCGATCTAGCGTTCAGAAGTAGCATCCGGAGGCCATCTCTGTTGTTCTCGGCTCTTCGGATGCGTTCTCGTTTAGCTGTTTACCTCTCCTGGGGGGTGATGGGGGAGGTCGAGGGTCCGGGTCGTTTCCCTCGTCATCACTCAGACAGTCACTGTCAGTCTCGGAGGCTTCTCTGCGGTTGCTATGCGCGCCAGCTTCGGTCCCGCTGTCGCTCAGTTCAGCGCCATTACTGTTTGCCGGGTCAGGTTGGATAGCCCTGTCCCCGTCGTCAATGGCTCCCTCCGCAGGAACGGCTGCTTCGATAATCGTCTGCTCCAGTTGAATTATCGTTTCGCCGTCGTGGGTTCCAGTGTCTGTGTCTGAGCTGGTGGTGTTTCTTGTGCTGATTTGGTCACTACTCTCGCCTGAGCTCGTGGATCTGGAGCTGATGTCGTGCTCAGGTCTGGTCAGTGCGGTGTTGGCGGTCCCCGCGGAGTTCGTTGGGGGCGCTTGGTTTCCAGTGTTTGTCCAGTGTTTGTCTGGGGGGGGGGGGGGGTAAATATCGGACTCGGTCTCCGTGTCCGAGGAATCTGTGGATCTGGCAGGAGCCGAAGAGGGTTTCTTCTCTTCCTTTTCCTCCTTCTCTTCCTCCGCTCGTTCCCCGCGGTGTGTGGGTCTGTTGAGGGGGTTGCTCTACCGCTAGGATGTGCGCGTGAGGGGGGGTGCACAAAGGTTTGTGGGTTACCCTGTTTAGCGGGTTGCCCGAGGTCTTTGTATAGCCTCGTGTTTATCAGGTCTGCCAGTTGGCGTGATCCTGTGGCGTTGAGGTGGATTCCGTTTTTCCTGTAGAGCGCCCTCTTGTTCAGGAAGTCGCTCCAAGGGTTTGACGAATCTCACCCCTAATGTGTCACACAGTGCCTTCACCCTTCTGTCCAGGGCGATGGCTTTGCTGTGTGCCTCTCTTGAGATTCTGAGGCGGGACAAGGCCAATGATGATGCCTTTGGTGCTTTTCTCTTTCACTGTATCTATTAGGGCCTTGGAGTTGGCCATGAAGGGTTCGGTGAGGCCGGTTCGCCCCCTTCGCAGGAAGAGGTCGTTTCCTCCTGCTAATACAATGATCGAGCTGCGTTTGTCGGTGGTCATGTTTGCCAGTGCCGCTCTGGCTCGGGAAAGGTTCGCACCTGGGATCGCTTTTGCAATCCGGTTACGGGGATTTTGCTTGGTGAAGTGGTTACTAAGTCCCCCCCACTAACGAGTCTCCGATAAGATTGTTGGTCAGCTCGTTGTGGCTGCTGTTGGTCTTTGGCCCTTTCTTCTTCTTGGCACTAGTTGCTTGGGTGTTGGGCTCACCTAGAGCTCCGTACCTGTTTTACGTTGGCAGGTGCAATTCTGGGTTTGCAGCCGGCTGAACCCTTGATCTGTAAGAGACCACGGTGAAACCAGTAGAGTTTTTCCCATTCCTCGGTCTCTGGGAGTAGAGGTGGTGTAGTTCCACCAGGGTGGCCTTGCCTGGCTCACATTTGGTCAAGGTCGGTGCCTCCTTTTTGCTGTCGGTGGCCTCCGTGTCCCTTGTGTTGGGGTCAGGGGCTTCCTCCGCAAGTCGGGTTTCTCCGGTAGTCCCATCGGGTATGTCCCTGGTGGTTCGGTTTCGCTGGAGTTGCTCTGCGGTTTTAGCTTTGTTGCCGTTTAGCCGCTTCCCTCCTCGCATGCTGTCGGGTGTTCCGCCGCTAGTGGTTTGCTTTTGCGGGCTCCCTCGAGCGTGGCTTGTGTCTTCCTCTCGGAGGAAGTAGTCCTCTGCTGTTTCCCTTCTCCTCAGGAGAGGGTCAGTCTGGGAGCTGTTTCCGTTTGCGATGTTGTTGAGGCTGGTGTCCCTGCTTGGTGTTTGAGGGACCTCCTCTCTACTGCGGGAGGAAACTCCGCTGCTTTCAACACCTGGAGCTGTGTGAGGTCTTTTCGGAGTTCCTTGACCAGCCTCTCTAATTCCCTGAGCTTTGTCTCTGTTGCTGCAGGGTTTTGCTGTGGGGCTTTGTAAGTGTTCTGCAGGGTAGCCTTGAGGTTTTGCAGTTCCTTTCAAAGTGTCTGATTTTCCTCCTTCAGCTTCTCGTTCTGCATTTCACACATGCAGAAGCGGCCTGTGCTTTTAGCTCCCCGTTTTGCGTAGCAGGCATCCTTGAAGTCCGTGCACCATTTCTGCGTGCCGCACACATAGCATTGATGCTTTGTTTTGGCTGGGCCTGACTGCTTTCGGAGGGTTGGCGCTTTTGCTACCGCTCTGTCTGTTGTCTGCTTCTTCCGAATCTTCTGACTGGATCGTGTGGTGGTATATTAGGCGTACAAGGTGCTGGTGTCGCTGTCCTCTTTAGGCTTTTTCTGGCCCTTGCCTCTCATGTTGAGTTTTGTCTCTTTTGCTGCTGAGGTTTTGTCATCTTCCTTTCTCTTTGATGAGCTGAACTTTGCGATGGACTCTGATATCGCTTTGTATCGTTATCTTGTTCAGTCGTCACTATAGTATTCGTTCAAGAGTCTGTTTCTTTGGAGGCCCTGGAGCGGTGGCCTCCTGAAAGTGTCCCCTGTTTTCTCGCCGCGTCCTTCCTCTGCTTGGGAGTTTTTATCCTAGTTTGCCTCCAGTGACCCAGGTTAAAGACCCTACCTACCACCGGTCGAATGGATCTTTACGCAGGCCGGGCGACTCGAATCGTGCTTTCTGCTCCCAACAGTGACTGCACTACAAATGCAGGTGACTGTAGATCTTATGATTGCATTAAGGAGGAGTGACTGCTGATGGTATTGTTAGTTAGTTGCAAGGAGGAGTGACTGCTGAAGGTATTGCCAGTTAGTTGCAAGGAGGAGTGACTGCTGATGGTATAGTCAGTTAGTTGCAAGGATGAGTGACTGCAGATGGAATTGACAGTTAGTTGCAAGGAGGAGTGACTGCTGATGGTATAGTCAGTTAGTTGCAAGGATGAGTGACTGCAGATGGAATTGTCAGTTAGTTGCAAGGAGGAGTGACTGCTGATGGTATTGTCAGTTAGTTGCAAGGAGGAGTGACTGCTGATGGTAATGTGAGTTAGTTGCAAGGAGGAATGACTGCTGATGGTAATGTGAGTTAGTTGCAAGGAGGAATGACTGCTGGTGGTAATGTCAGTTAGTTGCAAGGAGGAGTGACTGCTGATGGTATTGTCAGTTAGTTGCAAGGAGGAATGACTGCTGATGGTATTGTCAGTTAGTTGCAAGGAGGAGTGACTGACTGCTGATGGTAATGTCAGTTAGTTGCAAGGAGGAGTGACTGCTGATGGTATTGTCAGTTAGTTGCAAGGAGGAGTGACTGCTGATGGTATTGTCAGTTAGTTGCAAGGAGGAGTGACTGCTGATGGTATAGTCAGTAAGTTGCAGGGAGGAGTGACTGCTGATGGTATTGACAGTTAGTTGCAAGGAAGAGTCACTGGCTGAAGGGAGGAGTTCAACGTAAAGTCTACGGTGAATGCTACCAACATTAAATTGACTCTGCCCAAGCGAGACGATAGCTCAGTAAGTCTACGGGAAATGATTCCCATGTTTCAATACCAATGGCAGGGTGGCGGTCATATGTATTATACCACCAAGGTTATAATACTAAATTAAATAGAAAATACTCAAAATAGGATAAATGCTTCCGCATTTCATATTCTAAATCGACCACAGCAACTTATGTATTTTGTTAAGCTATGGTAAAATTGGGATACGTTTTTGTAATCCAAACCCAAGCTAACAAGGGCAAAGAGCAACACGAGAACATCGCTGTTAAGTACACGCCGTCCATAGCAGTCCTAACCGTACAGCTTTATCGGAAGGTGAAGGCTAAGAACGCATAGCGACCGCTCAACCTCACAGCGGTTCTAAGCAGAAAATCAACAGACCCAAGGATTTGCTTCATTTCCATATTCGCCATTCAACGCCTAGCCAATTACATCTCGGCAGACACATTAACTTAAAAAATGTATACGAGCATTGGGTCTCAAATTTTGAGTAAGCAAGCAAGTGACGAGTTAACGAAACCCTGCAGTTTGTTGCCACCACTCCACGCATGAGTAATAGCGCCGGCAACACGCGACGGAGCGCACCATAAGATCAACAAAGATGGAACGCACCACGGGAGGTCGCTCATCATTCTTGTTGCTGATCCAAGACAGAGAAAGGAGCGCCTTCTCGCGGCTCTTCGGTGTCGCGTATATTATCCCCCTGTGGCACGGCCTCTGGTATTCAATGCACTGGGTGACAGGCCGGCGGCCCAGGCACAGTAGGAGGGTAGAGGAGGCACAAGGCTGCCTTCAGTGGCCAGGTTTACCTAGAAACTGCATGAACGGCGTATCATGGAACATACTATTGCCTGGGTGGAGGTACCGTTGCGAGCAAAAATTCGTTTTATGGTTAGTCTGTAACCGGAAAAACAAATTCGGCTTTCCTCGCGTGGAATTCAACTTCATATAGAACTTTCTTACGGTACTATTTGAAGACAAAGCCTCTTAATGGGTAATATTTATCAAATTTCCAATGAGTTCAAACCCAGAGCGGAAAATGGACATCGAAGATTTCACTTGGTTTTAAATCATAAACGCATTTGTGCTCGCTACTGTACATGACCGCAATATTCTGGGATGACAGAAGGTAAACTACCAATAGAGGCGTACACGAGACATTTATAAACGCTGACCGTCAACGACAAACAATCCCACATAGCCAGAAGCTCGACAATTTTAACTCTTACATCCGTCAACAACAACAGACATTTATGCACAGCTGTTTACTCGTCTGAGGGAGGGGGGGGGGGGTTCAATTGATCGCGCGCGATACAAATCATCCACTACACACCTAACATGGGTGATGGAGAGTAAAGGTTCTCCGAGTACGCTGCATCAGAAACATCAACAGAGCCACACGGCCAATGTATACTACGCTGCATCAGACAACATTAACAGAGCCACACGGCCAATGTATACTACGCTGCATAAGACAACATCAACAGAGCCACACGACCAATGTATACAACGCTGCATCAGACATTAACAGAGCCACACGACCAAGGTATACAACGCTGCATCAGACAACATTAACAGAGTCACACGGCCAATGTATAGTACGTTTCAGACAACATTAACAGAGCCACACGGCCAATGTATACTACGCTGCATCAGACAACATTAACAGAGCCACACGGCCAATGTATACCACGCTGCATCAG
>SDVV010026403.1:0-12265 GCA_016164225.1 Gammarus roeselii | reverse complement strand
GGTGAGACCGGAAGCGGGGGGGGACGGAAGGGGAACGGCGGGATGGAAGCAGGCTTGTGGCCTTGATTGGCAAGGTTAATGTTATGAACATTTTAATTTGTACTGTATTTTAATATATATTGTTTTTATATAAATGTTTTTTCTTCTATAGATGGTTGTAGTGGAGTATGATTGGTCACTAACTGTTGCTCGTTATATATATTTATCCGATTCTGGGATGAATAGCGTTATAGCAAGTTTTCTGGAAGGGGGGGCATTGATGCGGTAGAGAAACCCCCCTAGGTAGAAAGTTGTATGCGCTCCTGGAAAATTATGTGAGTTTGCTCTTGCCTGTTTCCGTGGCACGTTTGCTACGTTTTGAGTGTATATATCGTTATATATTTATGGCTGGTTCATTGTTTCTGTATTTTTTTTTTCTGTGGACATATATGTTGGTATTCTTATCTAGTTGTGGTATATATGACTCATTCGATGCTTGATTGGAGGGTTCGCAGCGGTGGGGGCTTGGGATATTTTTATATGTTGTGTTCATTTATCACTATATATTCTTTTATAGGATTAGTGTGTTAGGTATGTATTATACCTCAATTTGCAGCCTTAGTGTGCGAACGGCCCTGTTTGTACCAGCCTGAAGGTAGGATTGCAGGCAAGATTCTGTGTTTCCCAGCTATTTATTTCATATGTATAGATTATCTATATGAATGGTATGGCTTATTTGTCTGATTATTGGCGAGTTTAGGTATGTATTGTGGGATGATGCAGCACCTAGGGTCGAGAATCAATCTACCCCATATTGCATTACCCAGTTTTGAAACAGTTATATCAGTGTTCCATTGACGCGGTTTTCCAATAGCGAAAATACCTGAACGATATGGATTTAGTGTAAATTAAAATAGTATGTTATGTATACTTAGTAATGATCGATTGATTTAAGTTGAATTTGTAGTGTATCGGAATTTCGATCAGTTAACTCATACAGTTTTAGGCATTTCAGGGTATTTTAGGCTTGAAGCATCCATATAGCAAGCTATTTCAGGCATAATTGCTAGGTTGTTGCATTATTGTGGTAGTTTTTATATGTATATATGAAATTCTGTTACGATTAAACCGTGGTTACTTTAGTTGAAGAGATGTTAATTCAACCCTGTTTTGTATTGAAGTTGAGGCTAATTTAATTAGATTTTGTATGTACTATACCGTATTTACTTCGGGTTTCAGTTGCGTCGCTCGTATGTCTTGGTATCTTATACACATTTCTTGTTTGTTTGGTTACATGCCAGTTCATTCTCATTCATCCCGTTTTTAATGTATGTTTTGGGTATGGTAGAGAATTAATCTTCTTACTTTGTTTTATCTCGTGAGTTTTAGTATGAGTCTTTCAGTTTTGTAGCTTCTCTGTTGAATTTTCATCTTCAATGCAATCTGTTGGTTTTTTATACAATTTAGGATATGTTACGTTTGTGTCTACAATATAGAACATTATTTCAGGTCTAATTTAGTAATATTTTGTTCATTTATAGTGATTTATATATCTTCTTTCATCCTGATACAATATTTGACGTGGTTATTATAGATATAGAACAGACGATTTGTTACAAATTTGGTCTTGCTGTTAGGGTATTGTATATTTATTGTACGACCATTTTTCAATATTTAGGAGGAGTTAGACTGTCCCCTAGGCAAAAGCTCATTCTGTTTATGCTTGTTTGTGTGAATGGACCGATTTATTAGGATGGATATCATAATGTAGTACAATTTTATGTGAATTATAGCAGAGTAGAGAACCTTATTTAGCTATTTTATATATGTTCTTGATGTTATGTTTTTTTCCACGAAAATCATAGGAATGTATGTTTAAGAGGTGTAAGTCCGTACTGCAACTTTGTGGAATTTTCGTCATTGATCCCTAGCAAATGTGTAGTTTAACGTTTGGATGATAATTTTCCGGATGAATGGGTCCTAGTGTAGAGGTGGTTTATACTCTTTGGTTCTCATTTTGGAGTTCATCCATTTTCAACGTGAATTATGTACATTCTTGTAGACGTCAATCTTGAATTTCACTGCCTTGTAGTATTTTACTCAAGTCATCAGTAAACAGAACCCAAACTTTTTATGGCCACACACTCTCTGAGACTCATTCTTGACCACTGTACATGTGTCTAGATTTTGGTTATGTCCAGGATGCATCTCTGTTCGAGGCTGTTCAGAGACGATGGGTTAACAGATGCGAGGAACGTCTGTGGCATCGTATCATGACTGTAAGTTACCTTTAAATTTGTTATATATCAGTGGTAGATTGCTGAGAAGTGACCTAGTAAAGCATTATAGAGTTCATTTTTATGACACAGTAGGCCTGGATTTGTACTCCCAGAGGCATAGCATCAGTCAGTTAGGTCTAGGAATTTGCTATAGATTTGAATGGTATGATAGTATAAAATAAAAAAATTCACATTAACTCAGCGTTAAATGTCAGTTATGTTCGGTATGACTGTTATGTTAGTATACGATCTGAGTCATGAACCAGATCACGTCGGATATTGGAGTAGGATTCATCATCTGGATGCGGTAGGATACACCGTGTATAATAGTTAATCGTTGTTGCTTAGGGTAGAGTAGAAAATCTTATTTAGCTATTTTTTTTAGATGTTGGTGTATATTTTGATTTGATATCATAGGATTATATCAGTATTCGATATAAATATGCATATTTTCATGAGATGTTGGGTATAAAATACGCTTATTTGGATGAAATGATTCAAAAATTTGGTGTTTCTCCCCTCTCGACATTGGATTTGGGTCCGGTTCCATATTACCTTGGAGAACTATTCTACCGGATTTGTATTGAGTGTTAGTGTTGAAATTCTTCAATAATTGAATGTACATCTCAATTATGTTATCCAATCGCAGGTCTTTGCCATATGCTTATTCCCGCAAGTCTTACTTATATAAATGTTTGTATTTCGTTTTGCAGTTTAGCCACTCAGAAGTTTTTGATTAATTCGGGCTTTTGTTATGAGACTGCGTTCCCATTCAGAATATTTGACTTTTTCGACCATTCACCAGATCCACTTTCACAGTTTTCACTGAAGGTCTGTAATGATGGCCATAATCCTAACTCATTCTAACATAAAATTACCAAGTATTGCATATTATTCCCCGTTTCATACATATGTTAGGTATTTTTCTTCATTGATTTAACCTTCATCCTTATCAAATCTAACCACTTGACCCTGTAGTTTTACCAATCTTTAGCAGATTGTGTGCCTACATTTATATATAGATTTTTTCACTTCGCTTGTTACAAGTCCAGTAATATCGACCTGTCCCGAGTAATGTTAGGTCATCGCTCGTTTGTGGACTTTCGTGTTCAAAACGTTCATGTAAGCTTACCCCATACGTCAGTGAGTGTTACGAATGTTAAAGCGTTTGCAAGATTTATGTACGGTTGTACTGTTGGAATATGATTTTTTTGTAGTGTTGGATTCAAATGTTGGATTCAAATATATGATATCAAATATTGAATGAATCCACTCTAACAATTTTTTCATACAGATCTGCATTGTAAGGTCCGCAATCCACAAGATCTAGGATATAAACCATGTCTACTGTACATAATTAGTGTACGATAACATAGATCAAATATCGATGAATGCAAAATGGGTTACCATACAATGACAAATACATTATTACCTAGGCAACTTAACCTATTCTATCCAATAGTTATGTATTTTTAATCAAGTTTGATGGTTATTTATGATATTGATATGTATGAATTTCTCCACGAGGTTTGTATATTTATCATATCAAAAGCAGTTGAATACATTTTCTCCAATTTAATCCAGCAAAAAACCTCCTGCAGATGTTTGGATTCCAGAATTTATCGATAGCTCTGTTATATGTTCGGATGAGACTCAGCAGGTAAGTTCCAAGAGAACTAATGCACTTCAATTTGTTACATTTTTAATGTGGGTCAGTTGTACGCGATATTAGGTTCAAAGACCTGGTCATTCTAACCAACTTAACCAATAATTATATATTTTCCTTCAAGTTTGATGTATATGTATGATATTTAGTCATTATTTTGTGCGATGTACATATCAAATCCCTCCCACACGGATCTATTTTTCGTAGTTTTTCTTCTAATGTCACACACCAGGTACACACATTCACGCTTTGTACGCATATGCTGGACCGGGCATGGTATAATGATGTCGTATACAGGGATAGTTACCGATACAATGTAGAGACACACACACACACACACATTTTGATTGCATATACAGGATCGGTTAACATCTGAGGCACTTTAACTCTGATATATGTTTTTTTACATTAGAACAAAATCCCTTGTTATTGTTACAAGATATTTATTGTGGACCACCTTCACGTTAGGATAGGTGAAAAGAATTAAGCATCTTAACCTATCCTATCCTTTTCTATCCAGGAATTATATAGTATCGATCGAGTTTTCATGCATGAATTTGTTACTTTTTTATCGATTTATGATATATTCATTTTCATCCTCTCCACTTGGCTCTACATTTTGATCTAGTCTATTCACACCCATCAAAACCTAACATAACATAACTTTATATATGGTGTTTAGTCATTGCTATATACATATGAAGCCCTTCAAACGACTCTAAATAATACTTTAACATATATGCGATTTATTTTGTTGTCACTCTCATCCTATATAAGTTAGCAGAGAGGACCCATTTTCAATCTAAGATGGTTTGAATGTTACGGGTAGTTCATATTATTTTTGATTTTGACATAATTCTACGTCACTTTAACATATTATTCACACCCATTATAACCTGACCTGACCTTACGTACGGAATGAGTCTCAGAGAGTGTGTGGCCATAAAAAGTTTGGGTTCTGTTTACTGATGACTTGAGTAAAATACTACAAGCCCATGAAATTCAAGATTGACATCTACAAGAATGTACATAATTCACGTTGAAAATGGATGAACTCCATATGAACCCCTCCATACAACTCTAAATATCACTCTAACATACATGTTATTTATTTCGTTGTCACTCTAGAGTCAGATATGTTACCAGAGAATCCCCCATTTTCAAACTTGGATGGATTGAATGCTACAAGTATTTTAAATTTGTATTCAGTTTCATACAAACGAACACATAGTCTCACACCATGTTTTTCTTAAAATACTTCAATATCTCCACTTAACTCTACAACCTTTGACAACTTGCATCTCTGAATTTTTATTTTTCTCTTGCCTATATTTTTCTTATCCATAACGATGACTTCGTTTCAAGATCTGATCGGACGCTGATTCATATCATATCATTGTGTAACACATCTAGATCATATACCTCGAGCTAGGTTTTCTGGCATCATTTCAACCCTTGAAACAAATTTTTTCCACTGATTTCGAGATTCGATGTTACCTCCGACTGTCACGATGTTCACAATTCATTACTTAACCTTTAAGTTTAAGATAATATAAACATTTCATTGAGAACATACATAGTTTTTATTAGTATTTATTAGCATTATTCACAGACCTTGATGCCATCATCAATATCATATTCTTGGTTTTGATATTTAAACAGCGTTGTTCGTCATCCAACAGTACTTTTCATCACTATATTTCAGTATACTCTCAAAATCCATCTTATACTCCACCAAATCTTTGATGCGGATACCGAAGGCTATTCCGTTCCCGCGTGTCAATAAATGTATTACTTCTTCTTCTTGAACTTAATTATTCGAATCTTTTCCAATTCAAAGTCATTCTGAGATTCATCATTGAGAAATTTCGCATACGTTCCAGTTTCCCTTGTGTTCCTAGGTATAATCTGTTGTCCACTATTTCAGCTGTATTACAATCATGATGAAGATTTTACCCTTGGATCATATAAATTATCGAGATTTGCTTCTCTTATCTCCTCCCCCTCCCCCCCCTTCCTAAACTTACTTACATACGAATGTAACGCGTCCACATTAGTTTCCCAAAGCAGACTTCCTGTTTTCCTGCTTACATTAATGAATGATATCTCCCACTCTTTTGATTCTTGTTTGTCCATTCTGAGATAACTGTTATTTTCTACACTAGTCAATATTTATTCGAACCGACTCATACAATCTTCGGAGATTTCTTCTTCCAGCACTTGAAAACAAAATTTTGATATATGAATGTTTTGTTTTTGTTTATTCTATGACGAGACGTGTGTCTCCACTTGATCTCAACGTATCACTGACTCCATTCTTGATTACCAGCTAGCTATTATAAGTTGATTAAATGTGTTTTTTCACAGAACACTTGGCCTAACATTTCTCACCTAGGTCATCAACTGTGTATATGTATAGGGCTGATCACGTATGTGAATGTGAATAATCAAGCGTATGTACGTGTTACATGAGTTAAAAATATATAACACAAATTTAACATTCAAAATTTCAATGAAATTTCAAATTTTCGAGGGATGTCACCTCGCTTAAATAGCCAAGTTATCACTGCAAAATACAGACTTGGCTCTGTCATCCCTCGAAAATTTGAAATTTCATTGAAATTTTGAATATTAAATTTGTTTTATATATTTTTAACTCATGTAACACGTACATACGCTTGAATATTCACATTCACGTACGTACTCAGCCCTATACATATACACAGTTGATGGCCTAGGTGAGAATTGTTAGGCCAAATGTTTTGCGAAAAACCACATGTTATCAACTTATAATAGCTAGCTGGTAATCAAGAATGGAGTCAGTGATACGTTGAGATCAAGCGGAGACACACGTCTCGTCATAGAATAAATAAAAAATGAACATTCATAACTCAAAATTTTGTTAACAAGTGCTGGAAGAAGAAATCTCCGAAGATGATATGAGTCGGTTCGAATATATATTGACTCGTGTGGAAAATAACAGTTATCTCAGAATGGACAAACAAGAATCAAAAGAGTGGGAGATATCATTCATAAATGTATGCAGGAAAAAAGGAAGACTATTTTGGGTAACTAATGTGTACGCGTTACATTCGTACGTAAGTAAGTTTAGGAGGGGGGGGAGGGGATAAGAGAAGCAAATCTCGATAATTTATGTGATCCAAGGGCAAAATTTTCGTCATGATTGTAATACAGCTGAGGTAGCGGACAACAAATTATACTTGAGAACAAAAGAGAAACTGGAACGTATGCAAAATTTCTCAATGATGAATCTCAGAATGACTTTGAATTGGAAAAGATTCGAATATTAGGTTCAAGAAGAAGAAATAATACATTTATTGACACACGGGAACGGGATAGCTTTCGGTATCCGCATCAAAGATATGATGGAGTATAAGATGGATTTTGAGAGTATACTGAAATATAGTACTGTTAGATGACGAACAATGCTGTTTAAATATCAAAAACCAGGAATATGATATTGAGATAGCATCAAGGTCTGTAAATAATGCTAATAAATACTAATAAAAACTATGTATGTTCTCAATGAAATGTTTATTATCCTAAACTCAAAGGTTAAGTAATGAATTGTGAACATCATGACAGTCGGAGGTAACATCGAATCTTCAAAATCAGTAGAAAAAGTTTGTTTCAAGGGTTGAAATGATGCCAGAAAACCTAGCTCGAGGTAAATGATCTAGATGCGTTACAGAATGGTATGCTATAAATCATCGTCCGATCAGATCTTGAAACGAAGTCATCGTTAAGGATAAGAAAAATATAGGCAAGAGAAAAATGGAAATTCAGAGATGCAAGTTGTCAAAGGTTCTAGAGTTAAGCGGAGATATTGAAGTAAATTACGAAAAACATGGTGTGAGACTATGTGTCCGTTTGAATGAAACTGAATACAAATTTGAAATACTTGTAGCATTCAATCCATCCAAGTTTGAAAATGGGGGATTCTCTTGTAACATATATGACTCGAGAGTGACAACGAAATGAATAACATGTATGTTAGAGTGATATTTAGAGTTGTATGGAGAGGTTCATATGTATATATCAATGACTGAATACCGTACGTAAGGTCAGGTCAGGTCATGATGGGTGTGGATAATATGTTAAAGTGACGTAGAACTGTGTCAAAATCAAAAATAATATGAATTACCCGTAACATTCAAACCATCTAAGATTGAAAATGGGTCCTCTCAGCTAACTAATATGAGATGAGAGTGACAACAAAATAAATAGCATATATGTTAAAGTATTATTTAGAGTCGTTTGGAGGGCTTCATATGTATATAGCAATGACTAAACACCATACATAAAGTTAGGGTATGTTAGGTTTTGATGGGTGTGAATAGGCTAGATGAAAATGTAGAGCCAAGTGGAGAGGATGAAAATGAATATATCATAAATCGATAAAAAAGTAACAAATTTATGCACAAAAACTCGATCGATACTATATAATTCCTGGATAGAAAAGGATAGGATATGTTAAGATGCTTAGTTCTTTTCACCTATCATACCTTGAAGGTGGTCCACAATGAATATCTTGTAACAATAACAAGGGATTTTGTTCTAATAAAAAAAACATATATCAGAGTTAAAGTGCCTCAGATGTTAACCTATCCTGTATATGCAATCAAAATGTGTGTGTGTGTGAGTGTGTGTGTGTGTGTGTGTGTCTACATTGTATCGGTAACTATCCCTGTATACGACATCATTATACCATGCCCGGTCTTGCATATGCGTACAAAGCGTGAATGTGGGTACCTAGTGTGTGACATTAGAAGAAAAACTACGAAAAATAGAGCCGTGTGGGAGGGATTTGATATGTACATTGCACAAAATAATGACTAAATATCATACATATCCATCAAACTTGAATGAAAATACATAATTATTGGTTAAGTTGGTTGGAATGACTAGATCTTTGAACCTAACATCGCGAACAACTGATCCACATTAAAAATGTAACAAATTGAAGTGCATTAGTTCTCTTGGATCTTACCTGCTGAGTCTCATCCGAACATGTAACAGAGCTATCGATAAATTCTGGAATCCAAACATCTGCAGAAGGTTTTTTGCTGGATTAAATTGGAGAAAATGTATTTAACTGCTTTTGATATGATAAATTTACAACCCTCGTGGAGAGATTTATACATATCAATATCATACATAACCATCAAACTTGATTAAAAATACATAACTATTGGATAGAATAGGTTAAGTTGCCTAGGTATTAATGTATTCGTCATTGTATGGTAACCGACTTTGCATTCATCGATATTTGATCTATGTTATCGTACTTTGATATATATTTCGCTAATTATGTACCTTAGACATACCTTATATCCTAGATCTTGTGGATTGCGAACCTTACAATGCAGATCTGTATGAAAAAATTGTTAGAGTGGATTTATTCAATATTTGATATCATAGACGAAAATGGTAAGAGCAAAACGTCCAACACTACAAAAAAAATCATATGCCAACAGTAAAACCGTACATAAATCTTACTAACGCTTTAACATTCGTAACACTCACTGACGTATGGGGTAAGCTTACATGAGCGTTTTGAACACGAAAGTCCACAAGCGACCGATGACCTAACAAAACTCGGGACTGGTCAATATTACTAGACTTGTAACAAGCGGAGTGAAAAAATATATATATGAATGTAGGCACACAATCTGCTAAAGATTGGTAAAACTACAGGGTCAAATGGTTAGATTTGATAAGGATGAACGTTAAATCAGTGAAGAAAAATACCTAACATATGTATGAAACGGGGAATAATATGCAATACTTGGTAATTTTAGGTTAGAATGAGTTAGGATTATGGCCATCAGTACAGACCTTCAGTGAAAAAAGTTAAAGTGGATCTGGTGAATGGTCAAAAAGTCAAAGATTCTGATGGGAACGCAGTCTCATAACATAAGACTGAATTATTCAGAAACTTCTAAGTGGCAAAACTGCAAACGAAATACTAACATCTATATAAGTAAGACTTGCGGGAATAAGCATGTAGCAAAGACCTGCGATTGGATAACATAATTGAGATGTACATTCAATTATTGAAGAATTTCAACACTAACACTCAATACAAATCCGGGAGAATAGTTCTCCAAGGTAATATGGAACCGTACCTAAATCCAATGTCGAGAGGGGAAACACACCAAATTTTTGAATCATTACATCCAAATAAGCGTATTTTGTACCCAACATCTCATGAAAATAGGCAAATTTAGATCGAATACCGATATAATCCTATGATATCAAATCAAAATATACACCAACATCTAAAAAAATAGCTAAATAAGATTTCCTACGCTACCCTAAGAAACAACGATTAACTATTATATACGGTGTATCCTACCGCATCCAGATGATGAATCCTACTCTAATATCCAACGTGATCTGGTTCATGACTAAGATCGTATACTAACATAACAGTCATACCAAAAATAACTGACATTTAACGCTGAGATGATGTGAAAATTTTTATTTTATACTATCATACCATTCAAATCTATAGCAAATTCCTAGACCTAACTGATGCTATGCCTCTGGGAGTACAAATCCAGGCCTACTGTGTCATAAAAGTGAACTCTATAATGCTTTAATAGGTCACTTCTCAGCAATCTACCACTGATATATAACAAATTTAAAGGTAACTTACAGTCATGATACGATGCCACAGACGTACCTCGCATCTGTTAACCCATCGTCTCTGAACAGCCTCGAACAAAGATACATCCTGGACATAACCAAAATCTAGACACATGTACAGTGGTCAAGAATGAGTCTCAGAGAGTGTGTGGCCATAAAAAGCTTGGGTTCTGTTTACGGATGACTTGAGTAAAACACTACAAATCCATGAAACTCCAGATCGACGTCTACAAGAACGTACATAATTCACGTTGAACATGGATGAACTCCAAAATGAGAACCAAAGAGTATAAACCACCTCTACACTAGGACCCATCCATCCGGAAAATTATCATCTAAACGTTAAACTACACATTTGCTAGGGATCAATGACGAAAATTCCACAAAGTTGCAGTACGGTCTTACACCTCTTAAACATACATTCCTATGATTTTCGTGGAAAAAAAACATAACATCATTAACATATATAAAATAGCTAAATAAGGTTCTCTACTCTGCTATAATTCACATAAAATTGTACTACATTATGGTATCCATCCTATTAAATTGGTCCATTTACACAAACAAGCATAAACAGAATGAGCTGTTGCCTAGGGGACAGTCTAACTCCTCCTAAATATTGGAGAATAGTCGTGCAATAAATATGCAATACCCTAACAGCAAGACCAAATTTGTAACAAATCGTCTGTTCTATATCTATAATAACCACGTCAAATATTGTATCAGGATGAAAGAAGATACATAAATCACTATAAATGAACAAAATGTAACTAAATTAGACCTGAAATAATGTTCTATATTGTAGACACAAACGTAACATATCCTAAATTGTATAAATAACTAACAGATTGCAATGAAGATGGAAATTCAACAGAGAAGCTACAAAACTGAAGGACCTATACTAAAACTCACGAGATAAAACAAAGCAAGAAGATTAATTCTCTACCATACCCAAAACATTCATTAAAAACGTGATGCATGAGAATGAACTAGCATGTAACCAAACAAACAAGAAATGTGTATAAGATAACAAGACATACGAGCGACACAACTGAAACCCAAAGTAAATACGTTATAGTACATACAAAATCTAATGAAATTAGCCTCAACTTCAGTCCAAAACAGGGTTGAATTAACATCTCTTCAACTAAAGTAACCACGGTTTAATCGTAACAGAATTTCATATATACATATAAAAACTACCACAATAATGCAACAACCTAGCAATTATGCCTGAAATAGCTTGCTATATAGATGCTTCTAGCCTAAAGTACCCTAAAATGCCTAAAACTGTATGAGTTAACTGATCAAAATTCCGAAACACTACAAATTCAACTTGAATCAATCGATCATTACTCTGTGTACATAACTTAATATTTTAATTTACACTAAATCCATATCGTTCAGGTATTTTTGCTATTGGAAAACCGCGTCAATGGAACACTGATATAACTGTTTCAAAACTGGGTAATGCAATATGGGGTAGATAGATTCTCGACCGTAGGTGCTGCATCATCCCACAATACATACCTAAACTCACCAATAATCAGACAAATAAACCATACTATTCATATAGATAATATATACATATGAAATAAATAGCTGGGAAACACAGAATCTTGCCTGCAATCCTACCTTCAGGCTGGTACAAACAGGGCCGTTCGCACAC
>SDVV010026402.1:0-12265 GCA_016164225.1 Gammarus roeselii | reverse complement strand
TGAACAGCCCTTCACGTCTGTCTCTTGCTGCTTGCACCCGAGGACACCACCACGGTTTTGGGGAAAAGGTTGAAGGTGAATATTGGGGGATGCATGCGGGAACTGAACTTTGAAATTTCACGGTGACGAGGAAATGTTCCAAAATGTCGTAAAGGAGGCTGTTCATATCGTGCCACGCGATATGTACGCGTATTCCTCTCAGCTGGCGTTCCGGTAGCTGAATTGAAGTTGTTGTGCATTGGGATTGTTTGGTGGGTCGTGAGGAGTGATACGACTGGGTTATGGTCACAATCGCGTGTTGAAAGGACTCCCCAAATGAGTTAGGGTGCCAGTGTGAGGAAGCTTATGGCTAAATCGATTACGGTTTTAATTTCAAGGGTGATTTAAAGGGTGTCTGTCACTCAGGAGAACTAAGTTGTGAGTGTCTATGGTGTTATTACTCCCCTGGGATCTGCTTTCGCGCATCCCCACATTTCGTGATAGCTGTTGAAGTCTACAATAAGTTCGTGGGAATTCGGTCATTAGTGCTGCTGAGAGATCGTGGCCTCGTGAAGAGTAGATAGATACCACTGTTATTGATCTTGAAACGCATATCTTCACAGCGATTGCTTGAAGTTCTGTCCGCAGGAGAAGAGGTGGTGAGGTGCGCTTTGGTGGATCATGAGTGCCACTCACCGTGTGAAGTCACATTATTGTGGCCTTCGCAGCAATATATGACATAGCTGTTGAGGGATTGTGAAGGTGGCAGTCTCTCGGAGTTTGATCTCTTGGTGACCTATCACCATAGGCTTATGGGTGTAGATTAGAGATAGTAATTCGTCTTTCTTGTTTCTAAGTCCATGGAAGATCCACTGAAATATTATGCTGTTGTTCATTTCGAACGTGGGAGCATCCGCTTTCTGTAGAACGTGTTACTGAGTTTGCGGCTGTGAGTGCTCTTGTAGGAGGTAGGAGGAGGAGGACGGGGGTATCCGCTCTTTGTGTTTGCTTCTTAAGCAAACTGTATGCTGCTACGTGTAGACTGTGTAATACCTCACTTTGGTTTCCGCTGGGTGAGACCTTGGTTAAGAGGTTTGTTGCTGATCTTTTTGCTTGGTGGTGAGTAGGCGGTCACTATGCTGGGTGCGGAGGTGTTACTGCTTGGGGTGTTGAGGTCATCTAATTAGGTTGTGCTGACAATGTGCGGATATCATCCGCGGGGTTGGGTTTACTTGTAGATTTAACTTTGATTGGCATAATTAAAGTGGTTTGGGGTATTGTCATGCTAGATTTTTTCGTCTTGTTTTCGTGTAACTGTACGGTCGTTTTGTATGAAAGTCATTTCTTTTGGATCTTGTGCTTGCGGCAGTCGCGGTCGCCTACCTCATGGAGGGATGAGCCGTGGTAACCCGTAGATTGGAAGGCTTTGCAGTTTCTCTGTCCTGCTCGCCGGTGCACTTCTTACAACATTGAGGTATATACGGCTCGCAGAATATGTTGACGTACCCTTGTTCAAAATCATTTTTGGAGTCTTCATCTTTTGTTGCAACTAGGTGCGCTTTTGTTTTTCCTTGGTCACCCAGGATCACTATGCATTCCGATGCGTCACATCTTCGGAAGATGATTTGACAAGCCGTGGAACGAGAGCTTCGGGATTTGATCCATGTTGCTGAAGAAACTTCGGTAACTCCGAAATCCTTTGCTAAACCTGCTGCAAAAGCACTCAGGTCAGTTATGAGGGTGTAGCAAGAAGTGCACATGATTCGTTTGGTAGCTTCGAGGGACAAATGTAATTCTACAGTTACTTTGCGTTTGTCAATGTAGGTATTTTTTTTGAATAGCGGTACTTTGACAGAGTTCTACGACCTGGGCCAGATACTTCAATTCAATCCTTGCCGGCGGACGGATTCGCTGAGTGAGCAAATTTGTTTGCACCGCTATCCAATAGCGTTATGAGGAAGGAAATATGGTGTGATGCTAATCTTTTCTCCTGTGTGGGAGGATGAGCCTGGGAGGAGTGCATAGAGGCTTCAGCATCTCGACGCCCTATCGTGTGGTCCATCAGGAACTGGAGTTTTTTTTTTATCTTGAGGGCAGTCATTGTGTCCAGTGGGGTGGCACCCTGCTTAACAATAGCAGCTGTGGGATTCATTGGATGGGCATGACTGGGCATCTTACCGCCTGTTGTGGTCATTTTGGAAGCGGTGTGGGCATCTTTGCTTACTGTGACAATCTCTGCTCGCGTGTCCGTATTTCTGGCATTTGTAACATCGCATCGGACGTCTGGCGTAGAGTGCAACCTTGGTTTTAGTGTCAAGAAAACGTATGTATCTATAGTTAGATAGAGCAACTGAATTATAGCAGGAAGGCTGTGGGGGTGTTTTTTTTATGTTATAAATTATGTGATTTTTGTTTTGTCCGCAGTCCTAGTATTGAACGGGTCCGTTGTTGAACTCATCGGCTTGCTCCGGGTGATTCTCAATGTAAATCAAACCTGAAATCATATGAAAAAATGGATGTACAAGGATTATACATGACTTTTGACATATTTTGTCTTGGAGAGTACAGTGCAGCCTTGAAGCTATGGTGAAGCTATCATTGCCGCTGGTGGAGATGTTTTGAACTAGGCGGTGAGTAAGGGACCCAGTTCTTCTCGTAGAGTGTATGGACAAATATCCGGTTTGTCCTTGGCCTCGAATGGGATTTTGAAATGTTCGGGAAAGTTGGAACCGTTGTGAAACAGGTTGTGCTCGTTGAATGGCTTTAACTGCATTTTCCTTGCAGCTCTTGAAACTCGGATGGAGTGCCCTTGGGAGGAAGAGTCGTTGAGGTTGTCATCGGATGTGGAGGTGGAGGCACATGCGTAGGCTGTGGATTCCTTGGCTGGTCGATTCTCCACGAGTTTGTGGTTTCAAGAGATATAGCTTTGACTTGATTCTCCAGTCTCGTTAGACGTCCGCCTTTTGTGCTGGATTCTGAGGTGAAGTCTCCAGTTTTCAGCTCGGATGGGAAGGCTGCTTGGCTTTGTATTTTTTTTTATTTCGTGCACGCTTTTTGTCAACTCCGCGATGCAGTCACTGGTCTGGTCGTCCTCGGCTTAGGAGGCGCTGTTCATCTTGGAGAGGCTGGCTTTTTTTGCTGATGGGATCCTGGTCTTTATTACTGCGAAGGGGACGCTGGCCCCTCTTGAATGAGAATTTCCTTCCCCTGATCTGACCCCCGGTTCCCGCCAGGAGCCACGGTGGGTCACATTTGGTGGCTTCTTGACCGGCTTGAACGATTTTAATTTACTTTACACGACCAAATTTGAGGAAAACAAAGTGCGGCTTAAGGTTCTAACACAAATGAGGGACCAGCCTGTGATATCTAGTGGGTTGTCTGCAAAGGTCTGTAGATATATGGCACGGGAACTAATGCACTTACCTAATAGGATTCTGAATTTTACATACCTTTTGTGTACTGGTTATGTATGTAACAGTGTGTATAGCAGCATGGAGATGTAGTGCACGGACCGGTAAATATCCGAAAGTATCCTGTGAACCGTAACCCTGAACGGTCACCCTCCCTCAGCCCACTTCTCCTATATCAACTTATTTATATGTACAAATATATAAAAATTATTGCACGCAAGTTTAAAATTATTTGCTGTCATCATATTAGATAACCTATATTCAGTTACCCCAACCATAACTCCAACATCTCTTCAAACAACATTATTCAATGTTTTAACAATATAACTCCTTGCCCCTTCCTACATTGAGGAATTATTACCTCTTATGTAAAGTAATTGTCATGCTGGCATTTCATTCCTCTCGGATCTCTCCTTCCTCCAGAAATTTATTGAATGCTCTCCTGAGATCTTAACAATCTCTGTTCTATTCAAAAATTTGATAGTTGCGGGACCCGCACTGGCCTTTCAGCACCTAGAGCAATGTCACCAATGTAGAGTTGGCCAGGATGTTGCCGCTAGTCACGTACATCTGGAACAAAATCCACCGATATGGGAAGGCTGAGGTTCTTTCCGCTGGCTCCCTGCACTTTGAACAATACCCACCGAAGTATGGTAGGCTGAGGGTCTCGCAGCCATATCCCTTAACACTGTACAATGTTCACAGATGTAGGGTAGGTTGATGGACACGCCACTGCTCCCTGAACCATGAACGATAAACACCGGTGTTGGGCAGGCTGATGGACACGCCACTGCTCCCTGAACCATGAACGATAAACACCAGTGTTGGGCAGAACGAAGGTCTCGCAGTTGGCTCCCTGCACCCAAAACAACACTGACCAAAGTAGTGTAAGCTGATGGTGTTGCAGATGGCCTCCAGCACCCAAAAAAATACCCACTGAAGTCAGGTAGACTGGGGATCCTGCAATTGACTCTCTACACCCAGAACAATACACACCGATGTAGGGCTGACTGAGGGTCTCGCAGTTGGCTCCTAAAGTTCCTGCAGGACACTCGCACGTGCAGTCAGACCTCGTGTAGCCCTGGTTCTTGCAAGGATCGGCAATTATATTGCACTCTGTCGGCCAGGTGTCTGTGGACAGGGGGACAAATCACGGTAGAGTGGTTTAGTGGTATGTATAGTGGCTTGGTTTGATCTCGGCCAGAATTCGTATCTATCCGGATCTGTTCATTGTATTCCTTTTGTGCGCACACTCTTTCTGCCATGCGTGGGATTAAGTTCATATCATATGTGAAATACAAGAAAACATGAGTATTAGCCTTTCATCAAATATTGTCGGCGCATAATCGCGTTAACATCTTGACAGTTATTTCTAAAAAACAAAGATTTTATGTTATTCTTGCCTTTTCAAATGACCGTAATACCAACCTAAAAATGCTTGAATCAAACTTAGGAGCTCACCTGTGCAACTGTACATGAGGTTGACAATCTTCTTGTCCATGAAGGACAGGCCCTTATGCTGGTTAATGAGGGGCTGGGCCAGAGGGTCCTTTGTTACAATGGTGTTCAGGCCATTCATGGAGAAGGCCTACAATATAAATGATCTAGTTCACCTTTTGCATGACATATGTGTTCCTCGAGTCACAACAACGTACTGACGATCACCTACTTATTGAGCACCTAATACACTCCTGCAAGGTATTGCCGCACCTATTCAGTAGCGTGGGAGCGAGCGATGAATACTGCACCACTCCCGTTGGGGAGTACTTCACCACAACCGATGCGGAGTTTTACACCACTTCTGTTGGGAAGTTCAGCATCACTCACGTCCTCGAGTATTGCACCACTCACCGTTGAAGAATATAGCACAACTCACAGTTAGCGAGTACTACACTACTCAATTGTGTAGTGCTGCACCGCTACCGTTGAGGAGAAATGCGCGCAGGTGCAGATTTGAGTTGATTCGAGTATCATCAACAAAAAAGCTTACAACTGCAACCTCTCTCTTTCTTGATAATTTTGTACAGAAACAACACAGAAACATGATACTTTCTTTGACGATCTACCTTCAGAACTAACCTTCCAACAATTATAAGGCAACTTTTTTGGATCAAAAGGCCTGTTGTCGTCTCCAATAACTGGTAAACATTTGTAAACTCGTTTGGAGAGGTATTGCATCACACTCGTTCAGAGCACTGCACCACTCACCGTTGAAGAGTACTTCACAACTTACTTTTGGGGAGTACTGTAACACTTACCGTTGGGAATACTTCCCAACTCACTGCTGAGGAGTGCTGCTCATCTCACGGTCTGGGAATACTGCACCCCTCACCGTTGCGAAGTACTGCACCACTCGATGTTACAGAGTACTGTACCAATCATCGTCGCGGAGTACTGCACGTGCTGGACCACTCACTCTTAGGTTGTACTGCACACCTGTCTATTACAGACACTTACACCACATAACATTGGAGTGCGCTGCACCACTCATTAATCGAGAAGGTTTCATCACTCACAGTTGGAAGAACTGCATTATTCACCATTGGAGAGTATTGCACTCATTTGGAGCGTATTGTACCACTCACTGATTAGGAGGGATGCACCACTTGCCGTTATCAGTACTGCACCACTCACCATTGGAAAGTACTACACCATTCACTAATGAGGAGGAACACACCACACACCGTTGGGAGTAGTGCTCCACTCCCCATTGGAGAGTACTTCACCGCTCCATGATGGGGAATAGTGCACAGCTCACGGTCTGGGAATACTGCACCACTCACGTTGCGCAGTACTGCACCACTCACCGTGAGGGAGTTCTACATCAGTCACCGATGGGGAGATCTGCACCACTCTCTCCCGGGGTGCAAGGCACACCTAACTGTTATAGAGTACTGAACCACTCGTCAATGAGGAGTGCTGCACCACTCATCATTGCGAAGTGAGGCACAACTCACCCTAGATGGTACTGCACCAATCAGCGTTGGAGAGTTCTGAACCACTCGATGATGGGAAGTACTGCACTACTCACTGTAGATCCGTACTGCATTATCGACGAATAATCGTACGGCAGGCCGTAGTTGTTTGAAACCGCCTTGTTAAAGTTGTGTTCCATGCCAGCTTTGACGTTAGTGAGCATGATGTACAGGTAGTCGTCCCGGTCAGAGTGGGACTGCTCGTGAAACAGCCCTAGAGCGTGCCCCAGCTCGTGGACTACAATATCCTCCTGTGGACAGCCATGAGAAAGTGAAGATTCAGCTCGATGTCTTAGAGTTTTGCCGCACGTGTGCTTGGATCTTGACTAACTAGAGATTCGCGTACAATTTTTTTGTCAGTGGCAGATGCGAACATGGAATATTCATGACAAAATAGCGGCAATGGACGTTTTGTAATCATACCAGCCCAGTAACCAAGAAGACAGAATGACTGTATTCGAAGAGATACATGGGAGGTCACCGTTGTATAAGTTCTTTTGCATCCTATCTGACTTAGCCTTTCTTAAAGTGAGCAGAAAAATTCTCTAATTCAGTGAACTTAGCCTTAGACGTGAACAAAAAAACTGAAATAAAGAATTAGCTAAGGGACATCACCTCAAGCATTGGTGCAGTAGACGCTATCATTTTGATGCACATTCAAAATAATCTCGGGTAATCTTTATCAATAGTGTCGGAAGCAACGGTAAAGCCCAGCAAGAGGTAACTCCTCCAGGATACCATACCAAATGAGAATAATATTCATTGATGAAATATATTTCAACTTTTCCTATCTAGATTCTCTCGATAAAAAGCTATTTCTCAGTAACGTGGTAGGAGTCATTGATTAGCATGACCTTCTTCTTTTATTTATACGAATGAATCTTGATGAGGAAATATTACAGAGTCGATTTATGAGAAAATCTTGATAATACCCGTCTCCAGCAGTTTTCACCGTTTTCATCATTTTATGTCTGTCAGCATTTTCGAGAAAAAAAAACTGTTTCCTTCTGATTTTCTTGATTATTTTATGTGTTTCGGCGTTTCTGTTTCTTGCGACTATATTGCCGATATTCGGAGTCCTGTGCCTAGCGACTTTATCGACGATCCGAACACTCTACCGCCCAATATAAGTGAGGGCTGCCATACCTCGGCATTCATGCGAGCTGTGATATAAAGGGAAACCTTGCGGTAACCGTTGTTTCTTCAAGATAGCAAGGAGAGGAAGAGGTCCCCAATGGCTCTTACTACATTACAGAGAAATAGCTTTTGATCGAGAGAATCGATATAACAAAAGTTATATTCTCTTCCAGTTTGTATGAGCTATAGGTTAGCATAGAAAATACCATCATGTAGCGCAAGCTGGCCTATGCCAGAAGAGCACAGAAGTTGGATGGCTCGGCTGCACCTTAAACTGAGTACTTTCAAATAAGCGCTGGCCGTGTTAGGAATGATAACATATTTGAATGAATGGGAGTAATGACTGCAATGATCGGCAAATACAAATATTGCTCAGTGCCAACAAAAGCCAATACAGAAGCCGCTATCAGCAAAGTAATATGCGGCCGCGATTTTGAGCGCCAAATACTCTTTATGTATAGGCAAATACAAATATTGCGTAGTGCCAACGGCAGTAAATATACTCGCTCATAGCGGCAAAAATAATATGCGTGCCTCGAGTTCGGACAACCAAATGAGAAGTCCGTAATTCATACAAATTACCCACCAGTGTGAGAGTGGGTGAACTATCAGGTAGTGGCAATTTAATCCTAATTAAATCCGTATCGACAATGTGTATAATAGCTCCTATGGTAACATTGTAGTACCTTGAGTAGGATAAAGTAATTACATACTCAATAGTCCGACGTAATTCATGACCTGAAGTCTTATCGTTGAGTGCTTCCGAACGAAATGGTAAGATAGTTATGTAAGTATTCTGTAATACGTAGCGAATTTTCTGTCAGTAGCCGGAGTAATTGTCATAAACATTGGAAACGAGAAGGCTTATCTACCTGGTACCTAATGCGACGCAAGGTTGGTAAGGCTTCTCCACTATAAATAGATACTTGGGTACGAACACATGGGCGATTTCCAGAATGCCTTGGCTATGATGTCTGGCAGAGGGCCCTAGCACGTCCAAGCGGGAGATGAGGCATACTCTCTGACGTCGTAGCATCATTGATAAGCGAGCAGATGTAGTGCCCCACCGATGACACTTTGAGTAGTTTGCCTGAAGTAGGTTGGCTGAACAAAAAGACATGATTTGACGGACACCGTGCTACGTAGGCTTTGAGAGCAGTCATGGGGCACAGAGAGTGTGCTCGGCCGTCCGTTAGAAGTGAGGCGATAGAGATGAGGGGTGGCGTGTGTGTGATGGTCAGGTTTTTGTACAGGAACTTGTCAGCAGTCAGTACGAGCGGGCATGGCGGGTTCCTGACGAAATGTAGTTCCGTGCTTGACATGACTGCAATCTCAGACACCCTGTTCGCCGCCGCTAAGGCGACGAAGAAGAATTTTTGAAAGAGTGCCTATACTGACGCCGTCTGAGTATCGAAACGAGGAGAAGTGAGCATGTCAAGGACTGTGGGATGAAACGCCTTTGCGGGGATTTTCGTGAAACTGGGCCGGTATAGTGCAGGAACGTCCAGAGTGTGGTCTGGGTGATGGACTGCACTTTTGTGGTGAGTAGTCACACTTGGAAGCGAGCCCAGACGCTTTGGTATTGGCGTTGAGTCGATGGTCTGTGCGTGTTGACCGGAATGTCTGCCAGCAATCTATTTAATTTGATCGTGAGAACCCTTTCTAGAAAATGAAAGCAGGATAACGAGAGAAGGGTCGTTAAATTAGAGGCACTTCCTTGCTCTCGACGCGCTGGGACACATCGGGAGCGAGCGAAACCTCGCGGAATTATGAGTCGACCTGTGGCTACCACAGTGCATTGGTGTGGTCGGGCACTAAGAGGACGCCGCTGCAGTGGTACGTTTCGAGCTTGCGCAGCAACTTGGGATCAGGTAACTCGGGAGGAAGAGGTATATTTTTGTCCACTGATTCCAGTCGGACTGGAGAGAATCCACTAAAGCTGCTCATGGGTGAGAATATGGAGCTGCAAACAGTGGAAGCTTGTGCATGGCCTCGCGCAGGGTTGAGAGGCGAGCAAATTATTGAGACGTCAGGGTCCACTCCGTCTCGACTGGTTGGAAACGTGAGATTTGATCGGCCCAGACGTTGTGCGATCCGGAAAGGTAGGTCGCGAGAAGAGATAGGTGACAATGTTGGAGGATCCTGAGGAGCTGTGCTCCGATCTTCTGTAACGCCGGCGCTTAGCTGGAGCCAGAGTGATTGACCATGGCTACAGCTGCCATGTTGTCTGACAACACTCGGACTGTGGTGTGGTGCCAATGAGTTTGTGTCTGCAGAGCACGGATGATGACAAGCGACGTAATACGGAGTTTGCATTCTACTGCTGACCAACGTCCGTATGCCTGCTGGTCGCTGCATCAGACCACCACCCCCCACCACACTTTGTCTGATGCGTCCGTCCACAGGAGGCGTTCCGGTGGAACAATCACGAACGGACATGGGAGTGAAGGAAAACATCGCTGCTCCAGTGCTGTACTGCAGAGTGTTAATAGATATTGAGAGCGGTGGGCTTGCTAGATCAGCGCAGGGACCGTGCCGCTAGTTTCACGTCGTTGAAGAAGTGGCGAGTGTGACGCAGGTAAGGTGTAAGGAAATTGATGAACCCGAGGAAAATCTGATGCAGTTGAAGCGAGAGAGTTCCTCGGGATAGTATCTCCGTGGCTATGTCCCTGCAGCGGTCGATGAGCTGTAAGGTCGGGGCGATGGACCCTACATTTCCGTTTATAGTCACACCCAGGAAGTCTATCTGCTGGGTGGGTTCCAGAATAGACTTCGCCAGGTGGATGTTTAAGCCTAGCTTGAGAAGAAGTGTGCTGGCCGTCTGTGTGTTGAGCCGGCACTGATGTGCTGTTGGTGCCCAGAGTAGCCAGTCGTCGATGTTGAATTTCGCGCTTATCCCTTGCTGGTGGAGTAAGTGGAGGGGTAGTTTCGCGACCATCGTAAAGCTTTTTGGTCCCGCGTTGAGGCCGAATGGAAGGACCGCGAAAAGGTACAGCTGGCCTCGTGGTTTGAAAGTCAGGTACTTTGGAATCAGGGGTGTATTGGGACGTGCGAGAAAGCGTCCTTGATGTCTAATTTGGTGAACCAAAGAGGATGTCGCAGTGCGGCCTGTATCCTTTGCGGGTTGGACATGCGGAACGTGGTTACCGGGATGTAGTGGCTGAGCTTGGAGAGGTCGATCACTAAGCAACCCTCTCCTGAGGTCTTGCGAAACGCAAATATGCGAGAGACGAAGGCTGGTTGTTTCGGTGCCGCCTTGACTATGCCTATCCGCAAGAAGGCGATCACTAGGGGTGTGAGAACGTCCTCGTGTTGACGGTGTGAGACCGTGTAATCAAAATGAGGTGGTCGCGTAGCCCTTCTCCAGGATAGGCCTTTGGAAAGTATGCGCTTGACCAAAGGCGTGGCCGCGCTCCAGTGTGCTAAGCGTCTCCTGAGGGAAACTGGAATGGCGTCAGTACGTACAGAAAGGGGAGATGTCCCGCTGTTCGAAGTCCCGCGTGGGCTTTGTGCGGGGAGGGGGGAAGGTCATTGACTGTTTTGCCTCCCCGACCTCCTCTGCAACCTCCTCTCCTTTAGACCCTCCTGTCCCGTCCCCGGGCCCAGGAGGTAGTGGAGAAATGGGCCCCTGATCCTGTATGTGAGCTACTGGGGCCCCCGAGCCTCCCTTGGGGTTGCATGACCCCATGTCGGGATGCTGGGCGAACACTGTGAGATACTTGTAAGCCGCTGTGAGGTTGAACAAACTTTCGCGTGCCCCGTCTTGGCTGCGAAAGGAACTCGGCGGGGCACTACGTTAGCTACAAAATGCCCCCGCGCGACCATCTTCTGGGGCGAGTGTGGCCGCCGTGGGGCCTGCGGTGCATGGGTTGTGAAGCCGTAAGTGAGAGGGCCATAAATGAGATAACTTCCGTCCTGCTTGGAAAGTTTTCATGCACCTGGAAAGTAATTAAGATCGCTTCGATGGTGAAGAGTAGGGGTTTGAAAGCTGATCCCGCTAGATGGGCTTCGCGAACAGACTCTGGACTGAACCCGTCCAGAGTCTGGAGGCAAATTTTGTTCCTCCACTGAGCCGCCGCGAACAGAGAACCTGCTAGAAGTTTGTGGGTGGAACCTGTCGTGAGCTCTGGTAAATAACGCAGGGACTGTGTCGTAACTCAAAGATGTTGTTTGCCGGCGACAAGCTTGTGTAACAGAAGTAGCCAACAGTACTACGTAACGCAATTTGAGGCAGTTTTATCCTCGGGCGTACGGAGGGGCGACCTTGGGGTGACCATAAATAGGGGGTAGGGGGGGATCAAGGCAGTTTTCTCCGTGTGCGTATGGAGGGGCGACCATTGGGTGACCATGAAGGTTTGAACCAATTTTGACCGGATTAATGAAGAATTAAGATTAGGCTTATTTAGCGGTTTAGCAGGGGCGGTCGACCTTGGGACGGCTATTTTGGCTGAGTCAGGCGGTGGGCGGAGCAAAGGTAGGCTGTGCGAAGGAACGGAGCCTAACGGACGGGGGGAGCGGAAGGGGAAGGGGCGACAGGAGGGAGAACGGGGCGAGGGGCTTCGACGCCATGCTTTCGGCCTAGATTGGCAGTTCATATGTTTTGAACATTTTAATTTGTATTCTATATTCTGATGTATAATAAATTTATGTAGGTTTTTTCTTCTTGATATGGTTGTAGTGATTACTAACTTTTGCTCGTTATATATATTTATTCGATTCTGGTAGGAAAATGCCTTCATCTTATTTTGGAGAGTTGTGGGAGGG
>SDVV010026401.1:0-12265 GCA_016164225.1 Gammarus roeselii | reverse complement strand
AGTTTAGGGGCTACCGGCCGGACCCTTTAGCACAAAAGGGCTAAGTTGTGTGAGTGTGAGCGTGTGAGGGTGTGAGGTGCGCCTTGCCGTCGGCCACCCCCCTTTATGGAGGATGCGGCCTAGTGTCTGTATCTGTATCTGTATCTGTGTTATTATCATCATTCTTTCGAAAATTCGAAGTCGCAATCATTCAAATGCCCTCTTAACTACCCAAACTTCTTGTCTCGTAGCTCATTGGTGAACACCTGTAAAATATTACAGGATCAAACATCTTGCAAATCAAATCTAAAACGAGAACATGTCCTATCGAGCATACGTCGATCTTATCTGCTTCACACGGTCTCTCGCTGGGAAGACAGCTCCCTATCGATATCAAACATCTTAATTAGGAACAGGTTTATTACAAATGCAGGTTTCGTTACAAATGAAGGGATCATTACAGATGCAGGTATCATTACAGATGCAGGTATCATTACAGATGCAGGTATCATTATTGATGAAGGTATCATTACAGATTCAGGTATCATTATAGATGAAGGTATCATTACAGATGCAGGTATCATTACAGATGCAGGTATCATTACAGATGCAGGTATCATTATTGATGAAGGTATCATTACAGATGCAGGTATCATTACAGATGCAGGTATCATTACAGATGCAGGTATCATTACAGATGCAGGTATCATTACAGATGCAGGTATCATTACAGATGCAGGTATCATTATTGATGAAGGTATCATTACAGATGCAGGTATCATTACAGATGCAGGTGCAAGATTGCGACTCGACGATCAAAGGCTGGCAGGGCATTGTATCGTATATTGACCCCCGTTGGTTGGCATGGTGACATCATATCGCTGGTGGCGCCATCTCTCAGTTTGATCTCACAGCCTTATTAATAGTGGTTGGATTATACAATGCAGTTTATAAACAAAGGGGACGGCATAAAGCCCTTAGAAGAGCGGTCAGTGCACAGCAATACGCCTTCGACAAGGGGACGGCATAAAGCCCTTAGAAGAGCGGTCAGTGCACAGCAATACGCCGTCGACAAGGGGACGGCATAAAGCCCTTAGAAGAGCGGTCAGTGCACAGCAATACGCCGTTGACAGATATTGCGATTTAATACCGAATAATTATGCATTTGATATACATCATGAATATTGCTTCTGAATGTGAATATGTTCCGAGTATGGTAATTTGAGCTTCTCCTAGCTAAAATTGCTTCTTTATCTACATTTGTTTACATAAATACAATATAATTTATGTGCTTCATCTGTCTGTCTTCATAGTTACTTCATGTAGCCTTGATTTAAAACAAATAAACTAATTGCGGTCGCATGCTGGCCTTTTATGTCTGTCGTTCCGAAGGTGAAAATTTCAATCTCAGACTCGATCCGGGTAAGAAACATGTTACGTGAAGCATCCAGCCGATCGATAATAATTCGGTAATTCAATAATGTTTACTCAAAAACACCCTGAACGGAACCATCTCACTAAAGTTATCACTTTAGTTCATGAGATACACATACGTGCGGACGAGATCTAGCCGATGTTTTCAAAATTTGAGTTTGTAATGAGAAGTTAATCAGACCGACAGTGTTGAAGCTCTCAAAATATTGTCAAGTCTTATTAAACGGACGTGACTGTTGACGCTGCTATTGGACGTGACGGACGTGACTGTTGACGCTGCTATTGGACGTGACGGACGTGACTGTTGACGCTGCAATTGGACGTGACGGACGTGACTGTTGACGCTGCTATTGGACGTGACGGACGTGACTGTTGACGCTGCTATTGGACGTGACGGACGTGACTGTTGACGCTGCTATTGTACGTGACGGACGTGACTGTTGACGCTGTTATTGGACGTGACGGACGTGACTGTTGACGCTGTTATTGGACGTGACGGACGTGACTGTTGACGCTGCTATTGGACGTGGCGGACGTGCAGTTGACGCTGTTATTGGACGTGACGGACGTGACTGTTGACGCTGTTATTGGACGTGAAGGACGTGTCTGTTAACGCTGCTATTGGACGTGACGGACGTGACTGTTGACGCTGTTATTGGACGTGACGGACGTGACTGTTGACGCTGTTATTGGACGTGACGGATGTGACTGTTGACGCTGTTATTGGACGTGACGGACGTGACTGTTGACGCTGTTATTGGACGTGACGGACGTGACTGATGACGCTGCTGTTATCGATGGTGCATTAATTCATTGTGGACTCCAGTCAGTGATGGTGAAGTTCCTTACAGTACAGTACCTGGAAAAAAGAGCTCAAATGAATTCATTCACCCACCCACCCAAATGGGGGAATTCAAGTCCTATCTTCACTGTTTAAAAGGCTAGTGCCTCACAGTGACCCGAGCTCGGATGGTCTAACAGAGCCCCTGTTCTTCTTGGTGCCACCAGTAGCGGGTTCTGTAGATATGCTCTTGCCTGAGGCAGACATACTATGGCTGCAGGAAACAACATCATCCTGTATAAGAATCTTTGTTGATAGGTGGATGGGAGTTGGTGGCCTCCGTATCGGTGCTAAGGTCGCATGATCATTTAATAATAATAATATTAATAATAGTAATAATAATTGTTTTTAAAATTTATTTTACCATCGTACATGGAGAGCACTAGAAAATGATGACAACGCAAACCAAACAAAAAACGCATTGATTTTAAACCTATAGCTAGTTCGGAAGTTATTTGGGCACAAGGAAGTAGGTACAGGTCAGCCTCAAAAAATGTCATCTAAATGAGAATATGCATAACCAAAGCTAAATAAAAAGCCATGACAATGTAAAAACTGAGAGAACTAAGCTAATTAAAAGTTGATACATTACATACCAGCAAAAAAATTAACTAATATAGGTCGGTGAATACAAACGCTAATATTACAGCAGAATTGCTTGAAGGGGATCAGGAATATGACACCAAAGATGATACTAACATCAGTGATGGGTGCAAAAAAACACTGCCAGAGGACCAGAGGACCAGAGGATCAGAGGACCAGAGAACCAGATGACCAATAAAGGCAACATTGAGGACTAAAAATAATAATGAGAATGTTTTCCTAAGGACATAGCTACGACAACATCAGATGTTTTAGCCTACGTTTGAAATGCAAGACATTAAGAGTTTGTTAAAGGTCAAGTGGGATATCATTCCAAAACTTTACACCCCGATACAAAAACGAAGCACAGAACCTAGAAACAGATACAGCTGGACATTTCAGAATATTTGACCTACTAAGTCTGGTATTATAATCATGAACTATTTTTTTTTCACATATTTTTTCAGCAAAACAAACTTTTTGTTCCAAGAACGTGGTACTGAAAAAATTTTACTGGTACGAAAAATCTGTAGTTATCGTTTAGAGTCAGTAAATGGAGTTTTTTATAAACTACCTCAACAGGAATAATACAATCACTTTTCACAAGCCGCACACATTTGGTTTGAATTGAACGCAGTCTATTTAGTTTAGTTTTTGCGGAGGCGCCCCAAGCCTCAATACCATAAAGCAAATAAGGGTACACAAGAGAAACATAGAGTAAACGCAGAACACTCGCAGGAAAGAGGGGTGACAACTTTCTTAGGATACCACATGATTTAGATATCTTTTGACTGATATGATCAATTTGATCAGAGAAGGAGATTCGCCGGTCCCTAATTACACCCAGGAAATTGGCCGACTCTGCAATAGATATATTAACATTTCTTATTGTTAAGGGGGTGCCAACGTTGTCAGATTTATTAGTTATAATCACTTAGGAGGGTTTATAAATGTTCAAAGATAGTTTATTGCAAGATAGCCCCTGATCAAACTTTGTGGAGCTCTCTCTTAACAGTACTGCGAAGGCCCTCGAGCTGCTCCCCCTCCACAAGCGCATTTGTATCATCAGCAAAGTGTATCAACCGGAGTGCAGCAGAGGAACTCGCCATATCATTGATGTACAGAAGAAACAGTATAGGGCCCAAAATGGAGCCCTGCGGCACTCCCACAGTCAAGGAGCGAGCTTCAGTTGTAACACCATTAACATCCACAACCTGCTCCCTATCACTCAGATATGACTCGAACCACCGCAAGGTGTTCCCACGGATGCCCAACCTCTCAAGTTTTCTCAAAAGAAAGCAATGTTGAACAGTGTCGAATGCCCTGCTGAAGACAAGAAATATTGCTATAAGATACTTCTGGACGATGGGGCTTCGTGAGCCCGCTCGACAAACTGAAAAATTGCATCTATAGTCGATTTCCCTTTTGGAATCCTAACTGATAAGCAGATTATAGATTGAAATTATAACAAAATTTAACAATGCGCGTAGAAATTGTTTTTTTCGTATATTTTGCTCAGGAAATGTAAAGTCGAAATAGGTCGGTAGTTAGAAACTAAATTTGCTGCCCCACTCTTATGAACTGGAATAACTCGAGCCTTTTTTAACACTTCTGGAAATACACCCTCAGAAAAAGAGGAGTCAATGAGTTCGGAAATCGTCGAGAAAATTGTAGCTGGAAGAAACTTATAAACAGATAATGGGATTGATGAAAGAAGACATCCTTTGCTTCGAAAAGACCTAATAATTTCAGAGACTTCACTAGCGTCAGTTGGGAAACCAGCAAAAGAGTTAACCAGCTGAGGCACATGTTGTATGGGATCAATGTTCACTGTTGCAAGCTCATCAGCAATACCCGTAAAGTACAAATTAACTAAATTAGCTACATCAACAGGTGCAGACTTCTCCTCACCGTCGACACCCAACTTGTATCCAAGTTTTTCTTTTAGAATTTGGTTGCAAAATACTACTAAT
Organism: Gammarus roeselii; assembly: GCA_016164225.1. NCBI lineage: Eukaryota > Metazoa > Arthropoda > Malacostraca > Amphipoda > Gammaridae > Gammarus > Gammarus roeselii. Next base: position 7,456 of record SDVV010026401.1, on the reverse strand, counting down.
GCCCTTTCATATTCTGCGACTATCATTTCTATACGTTAAAAATTTATCACGAAAATACCGCACTTTAGTTTTCCTAATGCGTCCACAAACCCAATTTCTCTACCTCATGTACTGATCTATAAGAGCAGGATCGGTGCGCGCCTCGCGGTACAGGCGGTGCTTCTCAGCCACACAGCGGAGCAAGTCATCGGTCAACCACAGACTGGACGCATGCTTCTGGTATACCCGCTTAGTTTTAACAGGACAATGCCGATTATGAAGTTCGTAAAATTTATCAATGAATATTTTACAGAGGGTTTCGGCATTAAATATATTGAATTTGTGAAATTCACTGACAAAGATTCTAAGTTTGTGTTGAAGATTATTCAAGTTTGTAGGAGAATGCGAACGAAATTTAATTTCAACTTAATAGGACTCAGAGGTAAGCGCATTTGACAGGATCAGGAAGTAGGGAAATGATTACTAATGTTAACACGAATTCCCCCCGACCATCACTGCTGCAACGAATTACCCCCGACCAACACTGCTGCAACGAATTTATCCAAATGGGGTCAATTGTGGTGGGAGTGTCCGCGGTTACGCGGGTCGGAATATTAATAACAGGAATAAAATGAAGATTATAAAAAATATCAAAAAGCTGCTTACCATCTTGATGTAAATATTCTAAACTAATATCAATGTTAAAATCTCCAGTAATTACAGCACTAGTCGCCAATACAAGATCGTTATTTATCATTTTATGGAACAGACAGATCGAATAATTATACTAAAAAAGTTGAGAGAGTATGACAAAGAAGATTTTTTCCTCGATAAATCTGAAATGTCACAGCATGGGTAGTCACACACATTAATGTTCATCAGGATCAATACGGTGTAGAGTATCCATCAGATCTATAATGCGCAGAGTAAGAGAACTCTCAGATTGAAATAAAACAGAAAAAAACTGACTACTTTTAATTAAGTTCACTATTCCCACTCTGACGCAGCAAAGGCCTGGACATGGACTTGCAACTCTCAAACTCTCTGTCACTCAGCTCCATAACTACTGAGGGGACATCATTCAAAGCATCAGTCAGGTGAGCAACTGCCTTCCTATCAGCCAACATTCCATTACCTCGAACCCCAATAGCGTTACCCCCCCGACAAGCCTTCAGTAGGTCAGATCCATCACAAAATTTAACACCCTTCTTCTTAAAGATCTTTGCGCTGCTCATATCCTTCAGAATACGAATAGTCTCGGACGCAATCCCTCTCCCAGGTGAGCCGGGCATCTGAGGATTGGCCCGCACAGGAAGAGCGGGACACCGAGCAGCGTCCCGAGGACTGACAGGAGCCAAGCTATCCGAAGAGACGGAAAGCTCGTCCTCAGTTGCACTGGCACAGTCATCCTCACTCCTCCCGTTAGATCTTCAGACGTAGAGCGAGTAAGTACCGCAACCGAGGGGAGCTCAAAGTCCTCGAGACGGATGGGAGGCAGGGAGTTAACTGAAAACAGCAAATTTATTTTTCCCCGCAAGCCGCCAGGGATTTCATCATTTTCAACAAGGCGAGCACAATGCAAGACTGAATGATCAGCTCAGCCTCCGCTCCATCCCGTGACGAGAGAGGCACGTCATCCACAGCCAGTGTTCCAAGTCATGCGGGCTCCAATTGGGACTAGGCCGACTGAAGGTCGGATCAGATAATTTCTCTCTCATGCAGAGTATGAGTCTGAAGCCAGTCCACCGCTATCAATACAGCACTCACCTCCACCTTTTAGGAGGTGTGGGTGCCTCACACCGGCCACTCGAGACTCAGGATGATGAACACTGAAATATATCAACAACCATGCATAAAATACATTAGGTTATTGTCTAGATCATCCTGTAGCATCCAAAATGCTGATTTATCGTGTATTAGGTTGTGACCGTTCGAAATCAAGGAACGTTAGATTTGATAAGTGAAATGTTATCATTTGATACCGCTAATTATACCACCTATTCAAATTGTTGTGTCAATGAATGCGCATTTGCATTTACCCCTGATTGGGCAGTAGTAAAACAAATGATCGTTTTATACTCAGAAATACGCGGGACCAGTTAAATCAGATTTGTTTAAATAAATCGTTTCCGTATCTCATGTGTGAAATAACCTCATTATACAAATTCTTAAGCCCTAAAAATTGGAATGGACGTCGAATAATTCCTGAGCAATTCAATTCCCAGGTATATATGCGTACTAAATTGATTAAAAAATGCATAGGTGGTTCTTCGGATAATTCAAATAGAACAATGAGAGATGTTTTGTACATAACCACGAAATCAATTATACCTTAAAAAAACACGAAACCCATTTATTGAAGTACATCCTGGTCAGTTAATGTTCGGTTTCTGACTGTTGATAACGATATTATCACTGCATTATTTCTTCATTTCTTTTTCCTAATCGTTGGGCGGGTCTCATGGGATGATTGGGAATACGTTTAAGAAACTCCCAAATTACAGGGTTTTGGTTTCATCAGTTTGGCTTATACCGGGATTTCGGGACCAAATTGCCCTATTCTTTGGAATCCTCAGCAATCCCGTGATATTTTGCTCGCTAATTAAAGCGATATGTTACCTGATTCCGAAGGTACAAAGTAGGGGAGGGATCACGTCGATGGATTAATTTCGTCTAAATTAGCAAAAAGAAACCATCTTGCCCAACTAAAAAACAAACTTATTCAAATTTATTTGTAGCAACTAAGGCAAAATAATAATTCCCGATATAAACAAAATCAAAAAGAAAGATTTTGCAATATCGAATAATACATTAAGAGATTGACAAATCAAAAAGTGGCCTATGCATTTATAACATTATATGAGTAGGCACCGACAACCAGTGCTGCTGTCGGCGATTCGTGTTCTTGACATGATTATGAAGTCAGGCAGCTGAATGTTCGTTCCGATACGGCGAAACCATAAAACTGTCTACCGAGGGAGAACTTACCAACAATTTTGTTGGGCGACTTATTAAAATGATCAGTGATGTCATCAACCGAAACAAACTATAGTCCAAAGCCAGGACTCGAACCTGCGGTCGCTGGTATGCGAGATCAGAACGCTGTGCACTAGGCCATCCAACACAGCAAAAGTTTTGATTCATGATTTCGCGCACATTGTACTGTTTAAGCTAGACTTAAACTCTGCTTTATTAGAATATATAACACAATAACCGTACATAAGTTGATAGAGAAAGAATGTACCAACAGAGTGTACCAACACTTTATTGCGGCTTGAATGCATCAATTAATGAACTCGTAAGTGAGTTAACCTAATTTGTATAATGTACCAATAATTTCGTTGCTCTACTTGTTGTAAGTACGGAACCAAATTTGGAATTATTAAATGCAATATCCCTGTAAAGGATATCCGCTAATTTTTCGGGATAAAAATAAATACCGGGGAAAATATTTTCAAATTTGTCCGGCTCCTGGATCAGCAGCCATGCCCATAAACTGTTCTTCTTGTAGCAAACAAATATAACGCATACACTAATTTTGCTGGTATGACTGCTACCCTTTGCCATCTTCTCAGATTTAGCCTCCGTTTTGGTTGGATTATCAGCGGTAATTAGTTAAATTCAAGTAACGTCTTCAGTTTAATTCCAATAGTCATCAAGGTATTTTATTCCAATAGTCATCAAGGTATTTCATTGCAATAGTCATCAAGGTATTTCATTCCAATAGTCATCAAGGTATTTCATTCCAGTAGTCATCAAGGTATTTCATTCCAGTATTCATCAAGGTATTTCATTCCAATAGTCATCAAGGTATTTCATTCCAATAGTCATCAAGGTATTTTATTCCAATAGTTATCAAGGTATTTCATTCCAATAGTCATCAAGGTATTTCATTCCAATAGTCATCAAGGTATTTCATTCCAGTAGTCATCAAGGTATTTCATTCCAGTAGTCATCAAGGTAAATGACTAGAGGCCTACAAACAAGAACTCGACCGGCAAAAACTTCTCGATCAGAGATGCTTCCTTATGACTTGACGGGAACACAATCGCACTGTCTCCAAATTTCCGTTGCTCGTACCTAGAATCCAAATGATAGTCTTGTGTACATAAATCATAACCTGGCAACATGTTAGGGAAATACGTCTTGAAATTGAAGCGGGAGCAGTGATGTTTTATTTGAGGTATTGTGGGACGACTTCAAACGTCTGAAGAGACCAAACAAATCAGAACCTATCTGAAGGTTCTAACGCCAAGTGTATGACCGCCATGAGCCAGGATTGTACCTATTCGATAACAGATTCTACGCTTGATGCAAGTTGTCCCTTAATTGAGAATTGATCAGATTATTAACAGCAATTAAGAATTACGAAAATTTGTTATCTTAATTGGATATTTTCATTCTAGATAACTTAAACAAATTCCAGTTGATTTTCTTCACAGATCAGTTGAAGTGCTGCTTACATCTGCATACCAGCTTCCTATTTCAGTAGAGTTCGATATCCGCATCAACTCTATTAACTCAGTCACAGATTTCGTCATCATCAGAAGTCCCTACAATGGAAGATCGATCAATCATACATACTCACCATAATGCATGTTCAACAGTATACGCTGGTAGACATTTCATATCAATCCATTGAAAAGCATTTAATTTGACGTACTGTATTACATATGATAGAATGATCTAGTTCTCTTGTAATGACGCCTTTTATATTATCCAGCAACCAAACTTGACAATGAGACCAAAGTTGTTCACGATGATATTGAAATTGTTTGTATGGGTCTCATTGCTCTTGATTTTACATAATTTTTCATTTTTAATTTGGAGATTTGCTCTTGTATAACTGGTTGCAGCATAGCTGCCACCTGGCAACCTTTTATTTTACCCACGTCGTTTAAGGGCTGGCCTTTCACCTGTTAAGAGACCGGCCAGACTGTCTCACTCGGGGTCAGGTAGGCTCGAACCTACAACCTCCAACTCCGATTGGAAGTAAATTGTGAGGAGAGCCCGACACGCCACCCACAGATCCACCGAGCAATGAACATCCGTCACAACATACTTATTACAAAGAGTTTAGAAGAGGATTTACTTCAAACAAGTCATCGTTACATGCTTTTCGAACTATACTGTTGTTAACAGCAGAGGCAGACATGTTGTTAACATTGTACAGCTTCAAAAGATGGAATATTTCAGCTGTTGATAGACCTATTTTGTTTTCAGCTGAAATATAAGAAACAGAAACAGACACAGTTTACTACAACAAGATTGTACAGTTTACATGTTATTACATTTTACAGTTACGATATTACAGGGTACAAAATTGAAGGCCCTATTTAAGATATTAGAGCTTCTGGGGCAACCTAATCCTTACATACTAACCTCTCGATATTATCTATCCTAAAATACGTCTGGAATTATTAAGCCCAGACACCAACTGGAAACAAACGCACGGGCTGTTAAATACCTGACACCATTTAAGAAGAGTCCTACTAATATTGAAATGATGAAAATTCAAATATACTGCGAGGTTGTTGAGCTTCTAACAAGGTTACAAATTCAAATACGATTGAGAGACGTTGAGAAGACAAGAATGCGATAATAAATCATAATTGGACTAGTAAGATGATAAGTATAACTCTTTCAGTCTCGACTTGAAGATCGTTAGTTAATCATTCTGACGGTAAACAGGAGTTAGCGAAATTAAAATTTTAACACAATTGAAGTGGATACTGGATTTGGTTTTGAATCTATTATAACGGGGTATTACACGGTTATTCACATTTCTTGTATAATGATTGTGCACATTCGAAAATTTCCTAATTGAATTTAATAGGTCTTGATCGTTGTTCGTGTGAAAAGTTTCAAAATTAGTTATTACAGTCAACAGCATTGCTGACGTAGAGGAGGAGAGCCGCGTCGAGGCTGGTCGAGGTGCGTCGAAATCAATCTGAACATGTTGACGCAAGTCGAGTTGGGTGCGACGAGCCGAGACTGGCCGAAATGATTCGAGACAAACCGATATTAGCTGAGACGTGAGGACTCGAGGGACCCGCGGAGCTCGGGGGACCCTGGGGACTTGGGTTACCCTCCAAGACCCATCGGGCTCTTCTGGGACCCCAAGGGACGTCTACCTCCTCCACTCTATCCCCCTAAACAATAAGTTTGATTTCAATAAATTGAGCAGTTTTTTCAGCTTATGATGAACCTGCCCTTTTTTTCTTCTTTGCGAGCACCAATTTTGTCATCTTGAACAATGCTAATGTATTTGTGCGAGGGTTCCCGCTGGTGATTGTGTGAATAGGTGTTTTTTCAGTCTGTGCTCGGTCGCGCGTGCACGGACCATATGTTATTTCTGAGGTTGACGTGGACCGCGTAGCTATTAACCTTGTGATGTGTTGCGGTCAGAGTTGATCTGATCCGTGAAGCCGTAGACCTTGTACCAATTTCGACGATACTATCTGTGCGCAATGGCGCGCTTACATATGTCTCTTGAGGTTCTGAGGGGCTGGAGGCAGGGATTCTTTCTTCTGAGTCTTTATCTTACCTGAATTAATGAATTATACTCTATCCGAACTAGACCGCGAAGCTGTAAACACTGCGTTGCGTTGCTGTCGAAGCTTACTTTGCCCGTGTAGCCGTAAACCTTGTACCAGTCTCGACGATGCTACCTGTGCGCACTAGCGTGCATAAATATCACTCTTGAAGTTCTAAATGGTTAAAAGCGGAAATCCGTTTCATCTAAACGTCCAAATCCATTTGTCTGAATCTAAATACATTTGTCAAACGTTCGTCTGACAGGACTGAAATTTTCAAAATGTTCTAACTTTGACAACGTTGTTTTTCTCGCACACTGAGGTGTGCGAGCCTACTTGAATCCATGATCGTCGAGCCCGACGGGATATACGTTATGACTCATATTGAGGCTCTCGTGGAAATGAGGCTTAAATCTAATCAAATGGGAGACGATTCTATGACGTGCTGCTTTGCCGTCCGGGTAGGGGAAGCCGGATGATGACGATACAATGACGGGCGGCTTCACAGTCCGGGGTAAGGGAGGCCGGATGGGAGACGATACTTTGACTTGCGGCTTCACAGTTCGGAGTAGGGGAGGCCGGATGGGAGACGATACTATTACGTGTGGCTTCACAGTCCGGGGTAGGGGAGGCCGGATAGGAGACGATACTATGACGTGAGGCTTCACAGTCCGCAGTAAGGGAGGCCGGATGGGAGACGATACTATGACGTGCAGCTTCACAGTCCGGGGTAGGGGAGGCCGGATGGAAGACGACACTATGACGTGCGGCTTCACAGTCTGGGGTAAGTAAGGCCGGATGGGAGACGATACTATGACGTGCGGCTTCACAGTTCGGGGTAGGGGAGGCCGGATGGGAGACGATACTATGACGTGCGGCTTCACAGTTCGGGGTAGGGGAGGCCGGATGGGAGACGATACTATGACGTGCGGCTTCACAGT
>SDVV010026400.1:0-12265 GCA_016164225.1 Gammarus roeselii | reverse complement strand
TACTCCAGCCTTCAGGGACCTGTAACTAGATGATAACAGTAGCACTACTCCAGCCTTCGTGGACCTGTCTCCAGATGATAACAGAAGCACTACTCCAGTCTTCGGGGACCTGTCTCTAGATGATAACAGTAGCACTACTCCAGCCTTCAGGGACCTGTAACTAGATGATAACAGTAGCACTACTCCAGCCTTCGTGGACCTGTCTCCAGATGATAACAGAAGCACTACTCCAGTCTTCGGGGACCTGTCTCTAGATGATAACAGTAGCACTACTCCAGCCTTCAGGGACCTGTAACTAGATGATAACAGTAGCACTACTCCAGCCTTCGTGGACCTGTCTCCAGATGATAACAGAAGCACTACTCCAGTCTTCGGGGACCTGTCTCTAGATGATAACAGTAGCACTACTCCAGCCTTCAGGGACCTGTAACTAGATGATAACAGTAGCACTACTCCAGCCTTCGTGGACCTGTCTCCAGATGATAACAGAAGCACTACTCCAGTCTTCGGGGACCTGTCTCTAGATGATAACAGTAGCACTACTCCAGCCTTCAGGGACCTGTAACTAGATGATAACAGTAGCACTACTCCAGCCTTCGTGGACCTGTCTTCAGATGATAACAGAAGCACTACTCCAGTCTTCGGGGACCTGTCTCTAGATGATAACAGTAGCACTACTCCAGCCTTCGTGGACCTGTCTCCAGATGATAACAAAAGCACTACTCCAGTCTTCGGGGACCTGTCTCTAGATGATAACAGTAGCACTACTCCAGCCTTCGTGGACCTGTCTCCAGATGATAACAGAAGCACTACTCCAGCCTTCGGGGACCTGTCTCTAGATGATAGCAGTAGCACTACTCCAGCCTTCGGAGACCTGTCTCCAGATGCTATGAATGAGAGGGTGATGAGTCATCAGCGATGACTCAGGAGTGCTGCAGAGCACCTTCTGTAGGGCTCTGTTTCCTTCTGTTTTCCTTGCTCGGTGTCAAATCCGTTCCATATTTGATATTCCCTCTGGGGGGAGAGGACCAGAATTGTTCCGTACCACTAGTTGATATTCCTTTATGAATGAGAGGACCAGAATTGGTCCGCTCCATAGTTGATATTCCTTCATGGGTGAGAGGACCAGAATTGATCCGTTCCATTAGTGGATATTCCTTCATGGGTGAGAGGACTAAAATTGATCTGTTACATTAGTTGGTATTCCTTGAGGACCAGAACTGATCCGTTCCATTAGTGGATATTTCTTCATGGGTGAGAGGACCAGAATTGATCCGTTCCATTAGTTGATATTCCTTCATGGGTGAGAGGACCAGAATTGATCCGTTCCATAGTTGATATTCCCTCATGGGTGAGAGGACCAGAATTGATCCGTTCCATTGGTTGATATTCCCTCATGGGTGAGAGAACCAGAATAGATCCGTTTCATTAGTTGATATTCCCTCATGGGTGAAAGGACCAGAATTGATCCGTTATTCAGTTGAGATTCCCTCATGGGTGCGAGATTCCGAATTGATCCGTTCCATTAGTTGATATTCCCTCATAAGTGAGAGGACCAGAATTGATCCGTTCCATAGTTCATCATATTCCCTCATGGGTGAGAGGGCCAAAACAGATCCGTTCCATTAGTTGATATTCTCTCATGGGTGAGAGGACCAAAATCGATCCGTTTCATTTGTTGATATTCCCTCTTGGGTGAGAGGACCACAATTGATCCGTTCCATTAGTTGATATACCTTCATGGGTGAAAGGACCAGAATTGATCCGTTCCATTAGTTGATATTCCTTCATGGGTGAGAGGACCAGAATTGATCCGATCCATTAGTTGATATTACCTCATGGGTGAGAGGACCAGAATTGATCGGTTCTATAGTTGATATTCCCTCATGGGTGAGAGGACCAGAATTGATCCGTTCCACTAGTTGATATTCCTTTATGGGTGAGAGGACCAGAATTGATCCGTTCCATTAATTGATATTCCCTCTTGGGTGAGAGGACTAAAATTGATCCGTTCCATCAGTTGATAATTCTTCATGGGTGAGAGGACCAGAATTGATCCGTTCCATTAGTTGATATTCCTTCATGGGTGAGAGGACCAGAATTGATTCATTCCATTAGTTGATTATCCTTCATTGGTGAGAGGACCAGAATTGATCCGTTCCATTAGTTGATATTCCTTCATGGGTGAGAGGACCAGAATTGATCCGTTCCATTAGTTGATATTCCTTCATGGGTGAGAGGACCAGAATTGATCCGATCCATTAGTTGATATTACCTCATGGGTGAGAGGACCAGAATTGATCGGTTCTATAGTTGATATTCCCTCATGGGTGAGAGGACCAGAATTGATCCGTTCCACTAGTTGATATTCCTTTATGGGTGAGAGAACCAGAATTGATCCGATCCATTAGTTGATATTGCCTCATGGGTGAGAGGACCAGAATTGATCCGTTCCACTAGTTGATATTCCTTTATGGGTGAGAGGACCAGATGTGATCCGTTCCATTAGTTGATATTGCCTCATGAGTAAGAGGACCAGAATTGATCCGTTCCATTAGTGGATATTCCTTCATGGGTGAGAGGACCAGAATTGATCCGTTCCATTAATTGATATTCCCTCATGGGTGAGAGGACCAGAATTGATCCGTTCTATTAGTTGATAATCCCTCACGGATGAGAGGACCAGAATTGATCCGTTCCATTAGTTGATATTCCTTCATGGGTAAGAGGACCAAAATTGATCCGTTCCATTAGTTGATATTCCCTCATGGGTGAGAGGGCCAGAATTGATCCGTTCCATAGTTGATATTACCTCATGGATGAGAGGACCAGAATTGATCCGTTCCATTGGTTGATATTCCCTCATGGGTGAGAGAACCAGAATTGATCCGTTCCATAATTTATATTCCCTCATGGGTGAGAGGACTAGAATTGATCCGTTCCATAGTTGATATTCCTTCATGGGTGAGAGGACCAGAATTGATCCGTTCCATTAGTTGATATTCCCTCATGGGTGAGAGGACCAGAATTGATCCGTTCCATTGGTTGATATTCCCTCATGGGTGAGAGAACCAGAATAGATCCGTTCCATTAGTTGATATTCCCTCATGGGTGATAGGAGCAGAATTGATCCGTTCTATTAGTTGATAATCCCTCACGGTTGAGAGGACCAGAATTGATCCGTTCCATTAGTTGATATTCCCTCATGGGTGAGAGGACCAGAATTGATCCGTTCCATTGGTTGATGTTCCCTCACGGGTGAGAGGACCAGAATTGATCCGTTCCATTAGTTGATATTCCCTCATGGGTGAGAGAACCAGAATTGATCCGTTCCATTAGTTGATATTCCCTCATGGGTGAGAGGACCAGAATTGATCCGTTCCATTGGTTGATATTCCCTCATGGGTGAGAGGACCAGACTTGCATTGCAAATTCCATATGAGTCTTTCGAATGATGTATACATTGGTTACATCATTTGGTTTGTTGTACCTAGCATCCAATTAGCTCCTCCATTTGAGATTATGTTATTAATATTCCAAAATTTCATTAGTGGTCCACTTTACTCAGGTGCTGTTCTGCCATCAAGTAGTCGTATTTTCTATTGGGAGTTCCAATGTGCGTAACAGTACGTTTCTAAACATTGAATTTCATTTGCCACCTGCCGGTCCAGTTTACTAGTTTATTTAGACACTTTTAATAGATATGCAAGCCTGCTCGCAGTTAAGTTTTTGGCAGAGTTTGGGTTCGACGGCGAATATGGATATCATGCGGGTGAATGAAGACGAGGGACCTAAGAACATTTTTCATGGCACTCCAGCACTCCAACACATTACTGCAAAACCAAGCAAATTCTATTATCGGAGAACTGAGAAACAATGATCTGAACAATCGCTTAGCAACTTACTGCGAAATCAAGCAAAATCTATTCTCAGAGAACTGAGAAAACAATTATTTAAACAATCACTTAGCACTTTACTGCGAAACCAAGCAAATTTTGTTCTCAGAGAACTGAGAAACAATGATCTAAACACTCGCTTAGCACCTTACTCCGAAACCAAGCAAATTTTATTCTCAGAGAACTGAAAAACAATTATCTAAACAATCGCTTAGCACCTTACTGCCAATCCTAGCAAATTTTATTCTCAGAGAACTGAGAAACAATAATCTAGACAAACGCTTAGCACCTTACTGCCAAACTGTGAAACGACTATATAAACAATCGCTTAGCACCTTACTGCGAAGCCCAGAAAATTCTATTCCCGGAAAACTAAGAAACAATGATCGACCTAATAAAACATGAATTCAATAGAATCACAAACAAGACACGCACGAACACGTTAGGGCTTGATACTCCCAAAAAAATCCTTCAAAAAATCGGTGCTGGTCTCATCACGTAATATAAAAGAAAACATTCTTGATACCCAACACAAGACTTAGTCATTATTGTCCAACGGTCGCCGCCCAACCCATCAGTAATCACGAACCCCGGAGTAATGACAGAGGAATAGAACACGGAACTAGATACACCACCAACGTGAGAGCCTATCTAAGTCCCACAACAGCCCCTGACTATGACTGAAAAGTTTCCGGCAGGATTCCGAGCCGAGATACTCCCAAATGTTATAACGTAAACGCTAGAAGTCTCCGAGACAGAATCGACAAAGAGATCGACATAAAATCGAGCACCAGAAATGATCAAGCGAATTCACTCTTCCGGGCTTCTCACATTTCACAAAGATAGACAAGGCCGTGAGGGTGGAGGAGTGTTATTCCTTGTAAAAATACTCTACAAATAATAGAGGTTTCTGTTCCGAGCATCAAACACGACATAGTATCAATTCAAATAGTCGGTAAACATGCAAAGTTTCAAATCCCATTGGTTTATCGACCGCTCAAAAGCATTGTCGCAGATGATATCGATCTTTACAACACCCTCGTCGATATCGTCACAACACAACACATTGTTGTGCTGGGAGACTTCAATATCCCTGACACTGATTTTAAAACCGACGAATGCACTGCCACTGGCCAACGCCTGATAGATTTTGCTGACGATAAGTTCATAACCCAAATGGTAAAGACACAAACATGAGGTTTACAAGCGTTTACAGTGTAGGAAGACAACAACAGGCCCATTGGCTTAAACTAGGTTACCTTTTGATAGCAAGAGGAATAGTTCTGAAGTAAAACGTCTATGAGAGCTTCATGTGCCATTTTTGTTTTTAAAACATCGAGATAGGAAATGGTTTAGCTATTTATTGGCGATTTATGTAGAACTTGTCGAGCCGCCGCTTAAACGCCTCGATTGTATTGCTGTTTATAACTTTCGCTTGAAGTTTGTCCCATTCTTCGACCGCTCTATACGTGAAGAAACTGCGCGTGGTGTAGAGTGAGAAACGTTTCCCAATGGGTTTGAATCCGATGTTCCTAGTCACTCAGTTCGTATCTAGAGTGAAAAGGCTCGGTCGGTCGACGTTTTCCTTACCCTTCATAATCTTCCACACTTCGATCATGTCACCTCTGGCACGACGTTTCTCTGGAGAATAAAGATTGGGGACACGTAGCCTGTCTTCGTACAAATTATTCCTCAGCGAAGGGATGAGTTGGGTAGCTCTGCGATGAACTTTCTAAGATATGGAGACCAGAATTGAACGGAGTACTTGAGATGTGGTCTAACAAATGCATTGTTTAACTTGAGCATACTGTATGGGTTTTTGTACGAAATAGTGCGATATATCATTCCTAGCATTTTGTTGCCTATCTTGGCAGCATTGTTACATTGCTTGCTACTTTTTACGTCGTTAATAATGATGACACCAAAATTTATCTCTTCGGTGGCAGGAACGAGTTTCATTCCAGACATTGAATATTCGTGCTTGCGGTTATGAGGACCTACGTGCATAACTTCACATTTGTCTACATTAAATTTCCTTTGCCACTTTTCTGACCAATCAACAATTCTGTTCAATTCTAGTTGGATCTGCTGACACTCTAGTTCAGTTTGCACTTTTCCTCAAATCTTAGTATCGTCTACAAACTTGCTAATGTTAGAGAGTTCATTGCTATCGAGATCGTTAATGAATATTATAAAGAGAACTGGACCTAACACGGATCCTTGGGACACGCCGCCTGTACCATTACCCCAGGGGGAGAAAGCTCCGTTACGTACAACTCGCTGCCGTCTGTCCGTAAGCCAGCATTTTATCCAGTCGTTAAGCTCGCCTCGAATGCCGATGCTGTGCAATTTACTAACTAGACGCAATGTGTGGGACTTTTACAAAGGCCTTTTGAAAGTCAAGGTAAATGATATCGATTGGGGGATTTTGTGTCCTGGATTTCAATTATATTCTTGAAAAAAGTAACAGGTTCGTAAGACAAGAACGGTTGTGTCTAAAACCATGCTGAGAGTCGCCAATCAATTTGTTTGATTATCAGAATTCTGTAATTTTGTCCGTTATTAAAGTTTTCACCAATTTGCAAATGACTGAGTTAAGACTAATTGGACGGTAATTTCCGGAACACGGTGTGTCCCCTTTTTTAAAAATGGGGGCAACATTAGCCTCTTTCCATATTGAATGGAAGGTGCCATTTGTGAGAGATTGAGTGAAATTTTTGATAAATGTTCGACAATTTCGTTTTTAGTCTCTTTTGAAATTCTGGGAAGGACTTTGTCTTGACCTAGAGATTTAGCGACTTTCAATTTATCGATGCATTTAATAACTTGGGTGGGGGAGAAGTTTACTATGCTGAGGGCTTCAATTCGTCTTTCCGCTATGATATTCTCAGGGTTAGGAATATCCTGATATTCTAACGTAAATGCAGAACAAAAGTATTCATTAAGTAGGGCACTTATTTTGGTGCAGTCCGTTTCTAGCTCACCAACACCGTTCATGAGAGGACCAATTACAGATCTTGATTTTTTTTGTTCGAAAAAAAAATCGGATTAGTTTTGTCACTGGCGGCAATTTCATTTTCATAATCTTTCTCCTTACGTTTCTGAACCTCTTTAGATCTTTTCTGCTGATGTTGTATTGTATTTTTGCTACGTCGTCATGTGGATGTTTCTGTTTTATCGAGTGCTTTGCTTTCTTTCGTGACTGAAGGCGCTGCAATTCTCCTTTCCAGTACTTGGCTGACTGACTGCTGTTCGCTTGTTTTTGCTTGGGATATGCTGATATTCAATGAGTTCGAATATTTGTGTCTGAGGTTATGAGGATTTATGTGCATAACTTTCCATTTGTCTACATTAAATTTGATTTGCCACTTTTCTGATCAATCAACAATTTTTTTCAAGTCAGTTGGATCTGCTGACACTCTAGTTTAGTTTGCACTTTTCCTCCTATCTTAGTATCGTCTACACACTTGCTAATGTTAGAGAGAACATCGGTATCAAGATCGTTGATGAAAATGAATAAGAGAACTGGACCTAACACGGATCCTTGAGTCACGCTGCTTGTACTATTACCCCAGGGGGAGGAGGCTCCATTTAGTACAACATGCTGTCGTCTGCCCGTAAGCCAGTATTTTATCCAGTTGTTAAGCAATAATCTTGATTTTCAATTGGTGCAAGCGACTCCATGTCAACAAAGTCGAAGTGGACGAGCCACTCGGAATTAGCGACCATAACTATATCCGGTTTATGATAGACCTTGGAATGAAAATTCAGTAAACATCGAAAGAGTGCCTAACTTTAGAATAGCTAACTTTGATGGCTTTAGAGAGTCAATGGCGTCCACAAATATAACCCTCGGACAACATGTCAATCAATCAGTAAACAACTTTTTGATTGGACGTAAAAATATTGAACCTGAGCATATCCCGAGCTTAAAACAGGCGAACAACAGTCAATCAGCCTCAGTACTGGAGAGGAGAGTTGTAGCATCTTTGTCTGCAAAAGAAAGCAAATCACTCTATGAATCAGAAACACCAACATGACGTTGCTGCAAAGAAATACAAAATTATCATAATAGACCTAAAGAGGGTCCTGAAACGGAAAAGGAAATTACGAAAATGAAATTACGGTCAACGCCAAAAACTAATCCGAAACAAGTTTTTAATTCTATTTAGAGCAAACAATATTAGGATCTGTAATTTGTCCGCCTGAGAACGATAATAAAGAGCGAGAAACGGACGAGGCTGAGATGAGGGACCTACTTAAACAATACTTTTATTCTGTATTTACGTTAGAAAATCAGGATATTCCCAATCCTCAGGATATCAAAGCGCGACGACGAATTGGAGCCCTCAGCACAGTGAACTTTTCCCCTGCCGAAGTTAATAATATCAAAATCACCAGGTTCAGTCCAAGTTCATCCCAGAATTATGAAAGTGACTAAGAACGAAATCGTCGAACATCTGTCAAACATTTTCCCAAAATCTCTCACCAATGGCACCTGTCCCTCTTAATGGAAAGAGGACAATGTTACCCCAACTTTTGAAAACTGAGACAAAAAGTGTCCCGGCAATTATCGTCCAATTAGTCTCATCTCAGCCATTGGCAAATTGATGGAAAGTTTGAGAACAGATAAAGTTACAGAGTTCTTACTATCAAATCGGTTGATAGGTGACTCTCAGCTTGGCTTCCGACGCAATCGTCCATGTGTTACGAACCTGGTTGTTTCTTCAAGAATAAAATTGAATTTCATGACTCGAAATCTCAGATCGACATCATTTACCTTTTCTTCAAAAGGCCTTCGATAAAGTCCCTCACAACCGCTTAGTTAGTAAATTGCACGGCATCGGTATTCGAGGTGAGCTAAATAACTGAATAAAATGCTGGCTCATGTACAGACGACAGCAAGCCGTACGTACCGGAGCTTCTTCCAATTGGGGTAATATTACAAGCGAACATTAGCAAGTTTGCAGACGATACTAAGCTAAGAGAAAAAGTGGATACTAAACTTGAGTGTGAGCAGATTCAATGAGACTTGAATAAAATTGTTAAATGGTCAAAAAATGGTCAGTTAAATTCACAGTCGACAAGTGTACAGTTATGCACATTGGTCATCCTAACCAAAATCACGAATATTCAAATAAACTGATTCCTGTCACCGACGATAGAGATCAGGTGTCATCATTTTTTACGACGTAAAAAGCAGCAAGCAATGTAACGATGCTGCCAAAAAAGGCAATAAATTTTAGGTAAGATATCCAGCACAAACTCGTACAAGAGGAGGCACAGCATGCTCAAGTTATATAATGCATATAAGACCGCACCTTAGGTATTCCGTCCAATTCTGGTCGGTTCAACGTTGATCTACCAAACTTTTTCCTTCGTTGAGCAATAAATCGTACGAGGACAGACTGCGTGATCTCAAGCTTTAGTCTGTAGAGGAGCGTAGAGTCAGAGGAGACATGATCGAAGTGTGGAAGATAACGAAGGGTAAGGAAAACGTCGACCGAGTGAGCCTAATCACTCTATATGCGACCGGAGTGACCAGGGATGATGGATACAAAATCATTGGCAAACGTTTCACACTCGATATCACGCGCAATTTGTTCACGTGTAGAGTTGTCGAGGAATAGAACCGACTTCCAGTGGAAGTTGTAAACAGCGATACAATCGAAACGTTTAAGTCACGGCTAGATAAATTCTACCAAAATCGCCGCTAAATAGCTCATAGCTATAGCACTACCACCAGTGTATTCGTGAAAAATTGTGTCCGGCATTGACGCCAGTACGGTTAGATTAGTGCCCGGCATTAACACTAGGACGGTAAATAAGGTATCCGGCATTGGTACCTACTCGTTGTAAAACGGTGTCCAGCAATGACACCAGCCAGCATTGGTTCCACAAGGAATGAAATTGGGACAATCTCAGTTCAACATCGTGGGTCGGTGACTTTCTCTTCAGGTGCTGATTTGACTGGATACTGAACCCATTGTACCAAGTCCACAAAACTAATCCAACACCGGAGTAAAAAGAAAGCGCATGAGCTGGCTGGTAAAAGAGTGAAGAGGATGGTCAGAAACGCCAAGAGAAATTTGGAAAAAAATGTTGCTAAATCGGCCAAGCGCAACCCGAAAGGGTTCTATGCATATATGACCGAGACACGTGTTGTTCGTGACAGTATTGGCCCTTTACAAAATAGTGCAGGTGATTTAAAATCATCCGATGCAGACATTTTTATGATACTCAACGAATACTTTGTAACCGTCTTCACAGATGAGAATATTAATCTTCCATAAGTAAAACTGCATGGAAAAGTGCAACCGTTGGGAAATATTCCCTTCCTCATTCATGAAGGAGAGGATCAATTCAGCAAACTATATTTTTACAAATTTACAGGAACAGAAGACCTGCATCCAAGAATATTACGGAACCTCTCCGAAATCATAAGTGGTCCACTGACAGAGATCTTCAACAGGTCTATAAATACTATAATTATTTCAGAAGATTGGAAAACAGCAAACTTCACAGTCATATTCAAGAAGGGTAGTAGCCAAGAGCCAGGAAACTCATGACCGACCAGTCTCACATCTGTGGTTGGCAATACCTGTGAAAGGTTAATAAAAACAAGTTTAACATGTCAGCTCGAGAGAAACCACCCCATCAAGAAAACCCAACACGGCTTCAGAAGCAAATTCAGATGCCTGTCCAATCTCATGAACTTTCTCAATAAAGCCACCGAGATATACGATAAAACCATAGCTGTCAACCTTATTTATCTTCACTTCAAAACACGTTTGATAAGGTCCCCTATGAACGGCTGCTAGGAAAAGTGGACGCGCTAGGCATAACTGGAAACGTGACCAGGTGGCTCCGAAATTGGACACACACCCTTTGGCAAACGGTTTGTGCCGGCCAACGAAAAAGTTAGTGGGCTGCGGTAACATTAGGAGTAACTCAGGCAGTGTTCTCGGGCCCCTTCTCTTTATAAACTATATAAAAGACCTCGAAACCGACATCGTTAGCAAGTGATCAACATTTGCTGACGACACTAAACTCTGCCACAAAGCGGACTGTGAGCAAGATCGCATAACTATCCAAAGATTTTTGAATAAACTAGTGGACTGGTCTGATAAGTGGCAAACGAACTTTAATATTGAAAAATGCACTGGTATGCACATCGGACCACAAAATCAAAATTGCAGATCAGCATATGACTGATGTCGATCAACAACGGGACCTTGGAATATTAATCACCAAAGATTTCAAGTGGAAGAATCACGTGGAAGCAGTCTACAAGAAAGGCAATAGAGTCCTTGACTTTATATCCAGAAACGTCCACTACAAGTCCAGGGTGTTTCCGTTAAATATTTCACTCGTCAGGCCTCAAATGGAATTTGCAGTACAATTTTGATCCTCTCACCTAAAAGGGAATATTAACAAAATGGAACGTATTCAGCACCGAGCAACAAAAATGATTCCGGAACTGAGAAATAAGACGAATTCGCAAAGACTCAACGAACAAAAACTGAAATCACTTGAAAAAATACGACTTAAAGGTCAATTAATAGAAACCTAAAGCCATTCAGAACATCAGTGGCAGAGAAATACTTTTCAATCGACATACCAACAATTTGGAGCCGTTTACCACATGATGTGATCAACAGTTATAACGTGAACACAATTAAAAACTGCCTCGACAAACACTGGGCGACTAATCCTCCCTCTAACTAAGTAAATGTGGCGTTAGAACTATTGCCGCCAAGGTGACAACAACCCCCGTTGGAACCTTCAACATAAGGCAGCCCATGAACGATGGGCACCTCATCTAGGCTGGGCTAGCTGTACTGCAAATTCAATTTTGGAATACTGCTAGAATGGACCCTTTACCCCGTCCCAGGCCTACTACCACTACTCTGAGAGGCGGCACCAGATTACAGTACGGTGCGCGAGCCCTGAACGAAGGAGGGCTTCAGTCGTTGCCGAAGCTCTCTTTCCCCGGCGGTTGCCTCGCGGGCTGCTCTCCAGGTTTCATGAACGTGCCCAAGATTAAAGGCACACACAACGCTATGAAGAGCGCCATGTTGGCCGCAGAGGCCGTCTTTGACGTCCTGTTGGAGAACGAGGCTGCTGAGACCATAGAGCCGAGTAGTCTACAGTCCCGCGTGGAAGCGTCCTGGGTGTGGAAGGAGCTGCACGCGGCGCGCAATGTGCGGCCCTCTTTCCACACGTCCCTGGGCCTGTACGGGGGCCTCATGTACACAGGCCTCTTCTACGTGCTGGGCCGAGGCAAGGAGCCCTGGACTCTTAAACACCAAGGCACTGATGCTGGCAGTCTTAAGCCCGCTAAAGACTGCCCTCCCATTGAGTATCCC
>SDVV010026399.1:0-12265 GCA_016164225.1 Gammarus roeselii | reverse complement strand
CTCGTCAACACACCGCCCTCGTCAACACACCGCCCTCGTCAACACACCGCCCTCGTCAACACACCGCCCTCGTCAACACACCGCCCTCGTCAACACACCGCCCTCGTCAACACACTGCCCTCGTCAACACACCGCTCCCGTCAACACACCGCTCCCGTCAACACACTGCTCCCGTCAACACACTGCTCCCGTCAACACACTGCTCCCGTCAACACACTGCTCCCGTCAACACACTGCTCCCGTCAACACACTGCTCCCGTCAACACACCGCCCTCCTCCACACCGTCCTGATCGCTCTGCCGTAAGCTAATCGATAGCACTTCTCCCCGGCCAATTGGATTAGCGGGCCAATACGACAAATCAAGCTCGTCCTCGCGCTGATGTTTGACCAATGAAAGAGTGAAGCAATTTGCAGTGATGAGCGCACCCGGCTCGCTTGGATGAAGTTGCTAAGCCAGCCGCTGTCGTATCTAACTACTGTATCAAATGAATATCTAAGAGGGTGTAGTGAAGTTACTTAGCTTAGCGGGATCAGAATCTAACTAATGTATCAAATGAATATTTAACAGGCTGTTGCTACCCGTTTTTGTTTCGTCCGGGATTTTGTCTAGTATTCATATTCTATATGTGATGGAGTACATGCGTGCGGGGGTGGGGGGGAAGTAGCACGACCACCGAGCTCTACGGCCTTCCATGTACAGTAGCGAAAGAAGATTCGTTTATGGTAAGTCTGCAACCGAAAAAAAAACTTAACTTTTCCTACGTGGAATTCAACTTCATATGGACATTTCTCACAGTATTATATCTGGACAATCCTTCTTTATGGATAATATCAATTGAATGGCCTATGAGTTCAAATGTCGATCGGAAAAATTTCCGTGCTTTTTTAATTCATTTCTAATCATAAACGAATATTCCTTGCGCTACTGTACGTATAGCAGTGAAATCAAATTTGCTAATGGTTATTTTCAATATACTTTTTCCTGGACTATAACGACTCTACTAAGCTTCAGGATGAATTTGAGTTTCTGATTTTTATTTCTTTAAATCTTCTGATACAATTGATCATTTTAGAATGCAGTGGATCTATAATAGTTGAAGAGCAACCGATTTGTTTATTATGTATAGAAATGATTGCTTCCGAGTTTGAATTCAATAAATCTATACCAGTGAAAAACTGTCAACAGGTAAAAAGTTGGGGAAGTTAACATCTGGTGTGACGTTAGTAGTCTGCAGACATGCAATGCTTGAAAAACTCTGTATGTTGATCAGAGCTGGAACATTTTGGGCACAAAGCATCATGTTTTATTGATGCATGTGATCAATTATTGAAGTAATCTTATTTGTAGGAAATCTCTAACCTATGAGTATTTCAAGAACAAGGCCGTCTCGACTTATGAGAGAGGCTCTTCTCCGATGTCTGAACTCGCATATTTTGAGTTAGAATTACTCCAGAAATGCCTCATGCAAACCATCATGTCATGTGGGCAAATGTTTTTTGAATACGCAGATTAACGATAGAGTGAAAATTTGCAACCAAGTTTCTTTTGCTATCTGGAATGCGTGAAGTTCGAAAACCACAGACTCGTCTGGGTAAGAATACAATTATGTAATTAGATTGGAGTGCCAAAGCTTTCTAGTAAACTAAGGTGAGTCGTGTAGTTCATTTGAACGCCTTAGCCCGCTGAGTCGTTCAGCGATTATTTGTTTAATGTGTAGACACTGTCCAATGTTCACCGCGCCTCTCATAATCTCACGGTCAGATGGTGCAAAGGTGTCGTATTACATTGAGACTGACAACTTCACAATTGACATCTTCACAAGTCCCCTCCAGCCCCACCTAGGCAATGGCTGGTTCGAGAGACCACATCTAGTCACAGCCCACATGATTATGGAGGAGAGGGGTCATGACTCCGTCAATTGAATCTGCTGTACATGACTTTGACTTCACTCAATACACGTCTATTGACTCTGCCACAAAACAAATTACCAACCGTTCTTTAAACTATACAGACAGACAATACATATTTGCCTGATCCGTCAGCGGCTTCAATTCAACTTCCCTCCCCCCCTCCATTGGGAGAAAATTATCAGCAAAACCCCCTCAATAATTTACCCTCCATCAACAAAAGAATCAAGCCGCTTCAATCCCTCTACTCTGAAATAGAAGCAAACATTCGTGAGCGACAGACGAATTTGTGGCGGTGTGTGATGGTGAGCCTCATCATCCGAGCCTCACCGCCAAGATATGGAAATTAGGAGCCTCGACAACAGAAACACGAACCATGTAGACAAACGTGAAGCCATCGTACCACCAAGCCTTCACACCATGCAATCAGGCCACCATCAAGCAGATATACTCAACAAACACTGCAAAACTTGCCACCTTCCACACCGACCTGACAAAAAGAAGATATTAGAGCAGTTACACGGATTACAAATGGACTCAATTATTGACCATCATTTTACATCAGCTTTGACCGTAGCCGCCATCAGCTAGAACGAAAACTCGTCGGTAACTGGCTCTGACTCGGTAACGGGCTCTTACTCGGTAACTGGCTCTGACTCGGTAACTGGCTCTGACTCGGTAACTGGCTCTGACTCGGTAACGGGCTCTGACTCGGTTACTGGCTCTGACTTGGTAACTGGCTCTGACTCGGTAACTGGCTCTGACTCGGTAACGGGCTCTGACTCGGTAACGGGCTCTGACTCGGTAACGGGCTCTGACTCGGTAACGGGCTCTGACGATATATCATGCATTCATCTTGTATACCATGGTTCACACGGTATCAGGACTCTTACAGACATCTTTCACATCTCCATTCTACGCAACACCAAACTCAACACCTGGAAGTAAGAGAAAATCAGACCCCCCCTGATACCCAACGAAGGCTTTACAGATTCATCGTCATACTGGCCTATTTCTCCCCTACCGAATCCCTAAAAAAAATGAAGATTGGTTTTAAACATAAAGAATGCCAGTATCCTACATTACTCAACACAATACGGCATCAGGTCACAACACGCCTCATACATCCACACTGCTTACTAACCTCACACAAACCATCCACGAAGGCCTGAGAGAAAAGAAGCCAGCCATCGACATCAGTAGGGCTTTCGACACAGTTTCAAGACACGTCCTGATCAACAAAATACTCAGCACACACATCCATCCGATGTGCAAGAAATGGCTTGCTAATTTCATCACTGTCTGAGACATTAGTGTAGCAATAACAAGTCCTTACGAACACGCCACTCTCCAAATGGTGTCTCACCAGGGCTTCGTCCGTTCTCCTTCACCCTTCAACAGCTTCGTGCACGACCTGTTCATACCCACACAACATAACACCTACATCAGCTCAGACGCTGATGACCTTATAATACCACACAACACACTCACACACGAGACCGCAGCAGCGCACCTTCAGTAAGGCATGCACTCTCTCAAAGTCAATCTGAAGGGCAACTGAATTTGCGCATCCGGAAGCGAGTCATCCCTCACATTATCAACATTTGACAACAGTGGACACCGCGTCCTTCAAGCCCTGTTCTCCTCCCTCGTATCACACTCAACTACTCTCCTGCACCCCGCAGTCACACAACCGCAATTTTTGGAGTAAGTTGCGCATCAGGAATGACTGTCACACATCACACAAAATAACCGTAGCACTAAACCAAATCCTAGACTGAGCATGAACTGCGTACTTCAAGGAATCAATTACAACACAATTTAATCAATACATCAGACCCATTATTACCTACTCACAGTGTCTGGTTTTTGAACTTTACTCCCCCACATATTGAATACCAACAACATCCACTCCCCATCTTCATGATGAAACCAAGGTCTTCCCTTTCAAACATCATCTCGTCAGGAGAGGACACAATTATTTTATTAGATTGTGAACCCGGTCCATCTCTGCCACTACCTATTGAACCCTCGTCCCACCCACCGAAACATGCATACCACACTGGCAGCGCACTTCGGCTCCCCAACTACCAACAACACATCTACGAACATCCAGGTACACACACGCTTCACAGCTCTTGCACTGGCCGACCACAGAGCCAACACTGTCCTACACCTACAGTCACAAACCGGAAGTGAACGTGGAGATCCGGCGGGGCCAAGGGTGACAGGATTCACCTGTCTAGGCGAAGGCGCGGGCACCACACAGACCTTCAGGCATACAAACATGGACTAGGGTACGCTCTTTCCAC
Source organism: Gammarus roeselii (assembly GCA_016164225.1). Lineage (NCBI taxonomy): Eukaryota > Metazoa > Arthropoda > Malacostraca > Amphipoda > Gammaridae > Gammarus > Gammarus roeselii. The sequence goes on along the minus strand of SDVV010026399.1, from coordinate 8,044 downwards.
TCTGAGCTAGCGATGTCGGGGCCCGTCCGACACAGTTGAACACGTCATGACGCCATGCCCAGCTTTTGCACTCGGAAGGCTCAATCATAATATCAAGTCGGGCGTGACCTGTTGGAGCAGCTACTTTTCTCATGGATGTGCGTCTAATAAAATGGCCTGCACCTGACGTAAAACCTTCACAATATGAAAAATTGGTGGGGGCCCGGTCCTGTCTTAATTTGCATTATAAGGGGGAAAAACTATAGTTTTTCTCGAACGCACGAGTGTGCATATTTTCAAAAAAAAAAAGAAAACATTTGATTTGTATAAAGATGCTGTTTCTGTACATGGAGTGCTAGCCCATCGGGATAACTTCGCGCCCTAGTGCTGCCGTTTGAACTCCGGTGGAAGTGGGGCTCTTCAAACTGAGGAGGACAATATAGCTGAACAGACACTACAAACAAGTCGCTCTCCTGAAATATAATCTATAGTGAATTGATCTCATAATACCTACACATAGATGCCTTCGTCTCGGAGGATCAATGTTCCAATTCACGGGTCACATGAGGTCACGATCCAACCGAGGGGGAGGGGGGAGGGCTGGGGTGAACACCCTATTTTCCTTTCGGACCCTTTTACTCTACACTCTTCACTATCTCTCCTTCTCTACTCTCTCCTGGTTATTCTTTCACCTTGTTTACTCATTTTACCTAGTTTGTTTTGTTGAAACTTCATTGACTTCTCTCTCTTCTTCTCTCGACAACTTTCCCCCATAGTTTTTTGTTACGTTTTTTTTACTCTACTTTATGTTTTTTTACTCTACTTTATTTTTTAAACTCTATTTTATCTTGTTTTTTACTTTTTTTTTCTACAAACTTCGCTGTTTTTTATCTTAAGCATTTCTCTTGCTTAATATATTTCTTTTCTTAATCACTTTCTGTTTGTTATCCTCTTTTTTTTCATGCATATTTTCTTGAATCTATACTCACCAACTATCAAGGTGGCCAAAGTAGCAAAGTTGACGACGGATGACGCTGTAAATGATATGACTGCATCAAGCCTCTGCGATGTGGTAAGCCGGAGTGTGGGACAACCTTCAGCGAACCCGTTGCTGTGGTTTAGTTGTTGGAAGGTCTTGCGTAACCGTCGGAATACTGTGTTGCAGCGGAAACGAACCTCGCATAGCTCACAAGGAGTGCTCGTTGAAAGAGCCAGAAAACACCATAGCTATATGCGCTCCGAGGTGGGCGTAGGCATGTTGAGGGGCTAATAGGAACTCTCATGAATTCTTTATTAGAAATTCAGTAAATGTTGACGATCCAGACTTCTCCATTGGACAACTCTTCTGAACAACGGCTATCACAACAACCACAACAACGGTTAACGCAAGATAACGACGTATCAGCGTTACCATCTGGTGAACGCTCTTCAACACCGCCATCACCCGGCGGTCGTGCCCAAGTAGTAGACGTAAACCCCTTCTGTACCAGGATGCCAGATGGAGAGATGATAAGTACACAGCAGCCTTCTCCTCCTTTTGGTGGGGTGGACTTTGGAAACAAGACACACGACCGTGACACGGGTGCGGTACATGCTGCTCCCGGACGAAAGCCCGGGAGAAGCCGCCGCAATCGTGTACGACCCTATGAACGATACGCTGAAAATCAGAAAATACTTGGAAATCTTTTTAAAAACAAAAAGGCTTACCAAGTTCTTCACCGTCAAGGCGATTTCGGGCGAGAATCTGGCCGATACTAATACTATAAAAGCCAATCGGCAACTCCGCGCTGCACTGGGGGGACCCCGAAGCGCATCAGTGAGCTTAAGAGTGGCTGCCTCCTGGTGGAGGTGAAAGATGAGGATCAAAGTAGGAACATTCAGAACCTAAAACAACTAAATAATATACCTGTAAATGTTTATGAGTACCCTACTTTCAACACGAAACAAGGAACCATCTATTATAAAAACACACCAAACCACTCTGACGACGATATTCTTACTGAACTCGGGGATCAGCAAGTCACCAAGATATACAGAGTGAAACGACGGCGAAGCGGAGTTGAGGAGTACACTTGTGTTCACATCCTCACCTTCAAGCCCTGTTCTCCAACTCCTGATGTCCGCATTGACTGGACACTGTGCTCGGTTCGAGAAAACGTCCCTAATCCTCGACGCTGCTACAACTATCAAAAGTTTGGTCATGGAAGTGATACCTGCCGATTGAGGTACATGGAAAGTACATGCTTCCGCTGCGGTGAGGACGCACATGGCCACAATTGTGACCGACCTGCTAAATTCGCAAAATGTTCAGAGGACCATCTTTCGTCATCACGTGAATGCTTCTATTATAGACTCGAAAAGGAGATACTCGCTGTTCGAGCTGGGGAACGCCTTTCCTACCCCGAAGCCAGGAGACAAGTAACCGCCAAATTTATCCGCCAGTTTGCTAGCTTTGCTGCAGTGACAGCCGGAACACCTGTTACCTGGGTTCCTTCTAACCTACATCACGATGACCTTCATCCTCCTCGAAATCAAGGAAGCCCACAACGACAACCATTCGCACTGTCCGGAAACTTGGAAATTCCGTTGAAGATTCCTTCCCTCACTCCCACCTAGCCCGTCCATCACTTGCTGATTGACGCGCAGACCTGAATCTGGACGACGACCTGCCTTTATTGGAGGCAGCACCTCATAAAGAAACGCTGCCACCTCAACGCTTTCCTCGCCAGTCACACAAGACAAAAGCCCGGGATCTGTCGGCAACGCTTAAATCCGTCTCACTCCAAACCCAACCAAGATTTCCCTTGGTAACCTTCAGACTAGCCAGGTTACTGCTCAGCTCAGATGTCATTCTGGTGCCTTTATTAGGGCACCAAATGTCCCTTCGCCTCTGCCTCGCTTAGCCGCTCCAGATTATAATCCCAGGGGAAATGCGCCGAATACAGTATTGAGTGATACCCACCCTACCCCATCATCGCCTCAGGTCTGAGAAACTCGCTTGCCGCTTACCAGCGCTAAGCGCACTGGCTCCGACCTGGACGATGATGATCCAAGCGAAAGTGATCCTTCGTTGACTCGTAGCCAAAAGAGAAGCTCAAGCGATGCTCGTCGAGCGCGGTCGACAGGCCGTGAGTGACAGTCTACATAGGAGTGATATATAATTGGATCTTGTCAACTCAAGCTTAGACCTTGAATTTCTCTAACCTATACCACAATAACTGATACCCTCGTGCTAACTATGGTGAACTATTGAAACTAACCCAAACCTATTATCCAATGGTATATTGTCTCCAGGAAACTCTCCTGGGGCTGTACGAACAATCTTTTTCCAGTGGGTATAAAGCCCACTTCACTTCGCCCACTGCCGATGCTCGACCGGGCACTGGCCTGGCTACAATAGTAAACCAAGCAATCACATGCACTTCAATCCCTCTACAAACAACTCTGCAAGCTCAGGCCCACAAAGTGGGCCTTAAACGACCCATCACTATTTGTTACCTATATATTTCTCCAATTGAACTAATTTCATGCTCACTTCTTAGTAACCTGGTTGGTCAACTTCCTGCGCCCTACCTTCTTGTAGGTGACCTTAATGCTAAACACCCCCTTTGGGGGGAGACATAGCTGATGGGCGTGGAGGGCATGTCAAAGCATTCTTTCTGTCCTCTGATATTGTGCTCCTTAATACTGAAGAACCGACGCACTTCCATACCCAGACAGCCTCGTTATCGGCTATTGACTTATCCTTCTGCTTCCCAAACCTCTCCCCAGACCTTGCCCGGCAAGTGCTGGAGGAGCACTGCGGGAGTGACCACTTGCCCATCACCATCACCACTTTCCATCCTGAAGATACTTCTACCGCTCGCCAATACATTATGCGTAAAGCCAACTGGCAATCGTTCACCGCTTCGACAACAACACTTCTCCCACCTCAGGATATATCCTGATACGAGAGGGTGGAAAACGTTAATAGTACCCTCATTCACGCTACAGATCACAGCATCTCTAAAACCATGGGAACACCGCGTAAAATGAGGACACCCAGGTGGAGTGACCTGCGTGAAATAGCAAAACGGAAAAGGAAGCTTGCATTCAATCGAGACCGGCGCACCAAAGCAGTAGCAGATAAAATTACGTTTAGGCGATAAACTGCAAAAACACAAAATACATGCTTCCTATCTCGAAGAGAATCAGGTCAAATATTCGTATCGTTCATTAATGTCCCGCATACGAAAAATGACTGAAGTGTGGTCCCGCATACGTAAAATGACTGGGAAGTACTGTTCCCACTCCCACCCCCATCCAACCTTGAAGATGATGGGAACGACCCACACCGATCCGCAAGTAGTCTCTGAACTCTTCGCAACACATTATTCCTCCGTTAGCTCGGATTTTTGGTACAGCCCGGCTTTCCGTACCACAAAGCAAACTGCAGAACGAAATTATCTGGACTTATCCATAAATTCCCTTATATCTTACAATGGAACTTTCACTGTACGCGAAATCCTTGGTGCAATTCGCACCTCCAACCCTTCTGCTCCTAGTGAAGATGAAATCTCCTACGAGATGCTCTGGCACCTACATCCCTCTGCACTCTCCCACTTATGTTTTATTTACAACACAGTCTGGCCTACCCACTCCTATCCCGATCGGTGGAGGGAGGCAGTAGTTCTGTTTTCCCCAAACCTGGCAAGCCTACCGCGACTGACTCGGCACCTAGAAACGAACTTACTTCTCTCCCCATTACAATTCGGATTTCGAAAGATACTATCAGCGCAGGACGCATTATTACACTTTTTGACTGATATCCAAGGGGCCTTGGACCGCAAGCAACACACTGTTTTCGTTTTCTTTGACGTTGAGAAGGCATATGATACAATCTGGCGCTATGGCATCCTCCGAGAGATCCAACGGATGGGACTCCGGGGTCACTTAGCATTTTTCATCCGGAACTTCCTCCTCCGGAGAGTCTTCCGAGCCAAAATCTGCGATCACCTTTCTGACATACATACCCAAGATGAGGGGGTCCTCCAAGGTAGCGTCCTTTCGTGTACTCTATTCGCGGTTGCCATTAACGGGATCACGTGGGTTATCCTTCCCTCCGTGGATGGGTCACTGTACGTTGACGACTTTATAATATACGCATCGGCGCCAGTTGTGTCCCAACACCAACGTCAACTACAGAGTGCAATTGCCTGGTTGCCTGGACAAAATCTCGAGGCTTTAAAATGTCTAAAAGCAAAACATGTGTACTTCATATCCATCAGTCTCGCACACACATGGAACCAGACTTCAGAATTTATGGAGCTTAAGATAGACTGCTTACAGCGATTTGTCATTCTTCGGATCGCATCGCACTTCAACTGGGGTGCAGATAAAATGACATCATTACGCCTTTACCGCGCTATCATTCGGTCCTGAATGAACTATGGGAGCGTAGTCTATGGCTCCGCGAAACCAAATATTCTCAAAACACTGGAACCAGTTCGCAATGCCGCTCTTCGCACTTGTACTGGAGCTTTCCGCTCCTCCCCTATTGTCAGCCTTCTTTGTGAAACTGGTGAGCCTAGTCTTGCCCTGCGACGGGAACAAATTGACCTCCAATTTTATTACCATTTTCTTGCTCGCCCCACTTCATCTACGTGTACCACAATCCAACAGCGCCATTCTAATCATGCTCCCTACTCGAGCTTCTCAAAACTCATCGAGCTCCTCGCTGCTGAGCTTGGACGACCACATATCATGGGGTAACCTCTCCCGCGAGATGCTATTCCTATCTGGCGTATACCAGAAAATATGCTCCACCACCGCCCTACGGGGGAGTCTGCATTAACTTCGCGTTGGGACTCCGGTGGAACATGAAAGCAAATAATAATGATAATAATATGCTCCACCCTCACTATTTTACTGGCTGAAAGGCAGATGTTGCCCCACAAAATCTTCGAGCTATTTTTATAGCCCATGGGGAGACTCATCACGCTGGTAGCTTGCATATCTTCTCTGAAGTATCAAAAGACGACGATGCTGTGGCCTGTGCAGCGGTGCTTCCTGGGCGCGTCTCCACTAGGAAACTCCCGCCATCAGCGTCAGATTTCACTGCTGAACTCCCGGCCATTGCCGATGCCCTCTTGGCGACCGATACTCTTCCAGATGCCATTACCTCAACCTTAAGTGATTCGCTCACTGCGGTTCAAATCCTGGAGATCTTCAACAATTGCCACCCTGTCGTTTCAGCAATCTTGCGCTGGCTTGTGCGATTGTCCTCCAGAAACAAGAACGTTCGTTTGTGCTGGGTTCCGGGCCACTGTGGGGTGGTGGGCAATGAGAAGGCGGACGAAGCGGCGCAAAGAGCTTCAGCGGCGCCTGACCCGGCGGAACAGCGTCCACTCCCATATAAAGACTTTTACTAAGGTTTACTGAGTCCCCTCAGAGGCAATTCAGTGCGGAACCGCTTCTCAGCTACCTTCAAGAAACCAGCCTCCTAGCTCAAATCTGATCTGTTGTGAATTGATCTTACTTAATCTTACTTACCGGTAGACTCCTCCATCCCGGAGGACCACCGTTTTCTTTGCTCACTTTGAGTAGGACACATCTATGACCTCTCCCCATATCTATATAAACAGTAGTGACCTAAGCATGCCGTGAGTCGAAAAAATCCCGTAGACTGAAGATGATTTGTCGATGACTTGATGCAGCGCTGCCTGCTGGTTTTACGTTCGATGCCAGAAAGACATTGACTCCAGTGCACAAGACAGCGTTGACACTCTAATCTAATCTAATCAATGTTCCAATTTTATTTGGAATTAAACGCTTATCAACCTTCCCAATGATCATAAGGATTTAAGCATCCGTTGAGCCAAACCATGCTCATGCCGATAACGGTTTGCCTCACTAGTTGCTGATTAGACGTTCAGTGTGAGGACATCTACTCCAACGACTTAAAGTCCCTGTCACTCTAATCAAATCTGTTCAATGGTTCAGTTATACCTTAACTCTTCTAAAAGTCCACGTGCCCGCATGATGTATTTTTTTCGCATGACTGCCTCACAAAATAAGACCAACTGCACCAGGTCTCCAGTTTTGTCATTTGAAAACCATTGGATTCGATAAGACGACAAACCCTCGTGTTATCGAATTCCTGGACTGCCTGAAATTATGAGCATGTTATGCCATGGAGTGAACTGATGCATAACCGTAGAAAAAAACAAAGTTGACTGATTTAATGATTAAGTTTTATTTACAGTTTTGATTGCAAGTCAAAACTTGACTCCTCAGTATCTGAAAAATGAAGCAGTTTTGAGTTGTTTGATAATTCTAAACAAATGTTTTTTTGCTGCTTCTACCTCCTGTCAATGTTTGTGCCTTTCGTTTTTTATAACCTGTATTTTACCCCTCTGTTCCTGCTAGATTTTTTTGTCAGGCACCCCACTTAAACTGAGTGCCAACTCAATCAAACTCTACGTGTTCGTGTAAACGTAATATAGTAGTGCCAACGAAATAGATATTCCACCATAATGTATTTTTGTACATTAATCAATTAGCACCGAAATGAAGATCTACTTAAAGATCAACTTATGAACTCGTGAACGTTTTAAATCATGAATCAAGTGGACAGCAATAACATGTTCAAACTGATTAAAATAAGGTAATGATCCCACACATACTAGGTTACGTTTCTATCAGAATTGACGATGTTACAACTTCTAACGCTGAGGTAGTGACGAGGCCTCGTACTCTAATCAAGACATTGCTATAACAAACTATAACACTGCTATAAAAAACAATAACACTGCTATAACAAACAATAGCACTGCTATAACAAACTATAGCACTGCTATAACAAACTATAGCACTGCTATAACAAACTATAGCACTGCTATAACAAACTATAGCACTGCTATAACAAACTATAACACTGCTATAACAAACTATAACACTACTATAGCAAACTATAACACTGCTATAAAAAACTATAACACTGCTATAACAAACTATAACACTGCTATAACAAACTATAACACTGCTATAACAAACTATAACACTGCTATAACAAACTATAACACTG
>SDVV010026398.1:0-12266 GCA_016164225.1 Gammarus roeselii | reverse complement strand
ACCCATACATGAAGGCATACATGAACGCATACGTACACACACAGACAAATGCCCACCTATACATATAAAAAAATATACATATATATAAATATCACGTCATAGGTGGCAACGTTATGCCTAATGTTCTGCGAAAAATCATCATGTAATCTACGTATATTAGCTAGATGCATACCGAGATTGAAATCAGTATCACGTATAGTGTAAGTGTAGCAGGCCAGCTCGTCGTCGAATATATAAAATGAACGTTCACGTTGTACAAATTTGTTTACGTGGCTTGGAAGAAGAAATTTCCGAAGATGATATGAGCCGGATTGAACAAATTTTGACTAGGGTTACAAATAACAGTAATCTCATAATGGGTAAAACAAGAATCAAAAGTGGGAGATATCATTCATGTATGGGTGAAGGAAAAAGGAAGCAGGATTTGGGTAACTAATGTCCACGCGTTGCTGTCGCATGTAACAAAGTTTGAAAAAAATAAGAAAGCAAATCTCTAAATTGACATGATCTAGGGGGAAAATTATCATGACTGCAATAAAGCTGAGGTAGCGGAAAACAAATTGTGCCTAAGAGCAAAAAATCTGGTTTGCATGCATCAATTTCTCAAGGACGAAGATCAGAAGGACTTTAAATTGAATAATTATCAAATAATTAAAATACAAGAAGAATAAGCAATGCATCTGTGGAATCACGGCCATAGAACAGCCTTCGGTTTCTGCGTTAGAGACATGATAGAGTACATGAAGGATTTTGGGAGTAAGCTGAAATATAGTGATGAAGGGTATAATTGGATGTTCGAACCATGCTGTTTCAAGCAAAACGTGTAGACAGCATTGATGATGCAAGCAAGATCTGCGAATAATACTAATAAAAAACTAATAAACTATGTAAACCCTTAATTAAATTATTTCATTGGCCTAAAAAAAAACTCAAAGGTTAAGCAATGAATACATCGTGTCAGTGAAAGATATCAAAGGTATGCTGAAGTCAGTAGAATATGTTGCATGGCATGAAGCAAAGCTCGAATGGTGATCATCACAAATTAGCCACATTTGGGGGTAAATTTGGGGGTAAATCTGTCCTAAATGTTCTGGATGTGTTACAGACTGGTAGGATATAAATCGTAGTCACATCAGATCTTGCTCAGTCGTTATTGTGATCCTGTTCTGAAAGGATAGTGTATAGCTTGAGTTGGCGATATTTCAATATAAAAGATGAGGTTGGGGTGGGGGTGCGTGATTTCTGCGGAAGGGAAATGCATTTGAATAAAGATAAATCAACAAGCAATTTATGGCGACATCCCCAACGAAGTCATCGTCGAGAATATGAGAATTATTGGAAAGAAAAGGCATATCATAGATGTAATTCATCAAAGGATCTTGTGCCAGATGTTAAGGTAACTTGGGTATACCTGGTGTAAGACGAAGTGTTCGTTTGTGTAAAAGTGGTTACAAATATGAATCACTTGAAACGTTCATCCATTCAAATTTGAAATGGGACCTCTCTGTTAACTAACACGGGTCGCGAATGACGATGAACTAAAATAACATATATGTAGGAGTGATATTTAGAGTCGTGTGGAGGGCTTCATGTGTACACATCAATGAGTGAATACCATACATAAGGTTGGGTTAGGTTAGGTTTTGATGTATGATTGTGTCAAAATTCTAAATAATATGGATCGCGGATTGCATTCAATCAATCGATCAAATTTACATGAGTAAATATGTCCAGTATTTACTCAAACAAGATTGAAATATTGTAGTCGAATTTCTATAGATAGATCAAAATGTAGAGGCACGTGGAGAGATTCGTACCATAGAAGCGAGATAACAATGGTTTGACGCCAGTCAACAGCCCCCGTTACGTATCGCACTGAGATCTATATTGAGAGGATAATACATCTGGCGGTGTATGGCAACCGTTTTCTCCAAAAGACGTAGTGTTGAATGAATTGATAGGGAGATTCATATATTTCAATACCCTACATAACCATCACACCTGTATAAAATAGGTTTGGTTAGCTTAGAATGACTAAATCTTTTAATCTAACATGACGCAAAAACTGGTTCATATGAAAAACTTTGCAAGTAAGAAATCCATTGGAATCAGGTTGATGAGTCTCATACAAACATTTAAGGGGGATAACAATAATATTCTGAAATCAAAACAACAACTGCACAAGGATATTTGCTAGATCAAAATTGGATGAGTGTAATCAAACTGTGGAAGATAGGTTAAATATATTGACTAAGTGAAGATCATCAATACCCTACATATCCATCAAAATACATAATTATTGACTAGGTTGGGATAGCGTAGATTGCATACATTCGTGCTGAGATCGGTCATTATAAGCGTGCAATAGTGCGTTCATGTGTACATTATTGTCTAGATGTACTATAGCCCACAATATATAATTGTGGGCTATAGTACATCGCCTATTTATATAGCATTTGAATTTGTATGAATGGGGGTAGTCAATCGGTGTCGATGCTCTAATTGACATACCAATCTTGTCATATAACATGCCTTGGCCCTTGTCACTAACTTGCGCAATATAATTCATGATATGTATCACGGTGTAATCTTCACGCTGGAAACCGTCTATCTCTAAACAATAATCTTTAATATTAACAACAGTGGTTACAAATAAGGGGGTAGAAATCATCGTGAAATGGTAAGGTATCATCCATACTTTCGTCATTGATTTCGTCGAGTACCTCAATTATCGAATCTATATCGTTCATATTATCGTTAAATAATACTGAATCATCCAGTTTGCCTGCTAGAGCCTGCCTAGTGTGAAGATCAACCATACCGTCATCGACAAGTTGGCGAAACACTTGTAGTAGTACTGGGTCTGGATGCACGGGCCTCGAAGGTGGGCACATGCGACTCGAATTACAACACGCTAGTACTGGCCGAATGCTTGCCAGAGCATGCGCATGCTCTAGTCTAGTGACTGGCTCCAAGTGCTGCAGTGCACTCACTACTCGGGCAGTCTGGACATTGCACCATTCTAGTACTCCCGAACCGAATGTTTGTCGCTAGACCACGAGGAGATGGTGGTCACTCACAGAGAGATGCTGGTTTCTGATAGATTTTGTTATCCAAGTCAACTGATAACGAGATGAAATCGAATGTCAAAGCGTAAAACGAACGAATATTTTGTAGCATTGCATTAAATTATGATGATTTATATTCAACACAATATCAAATTAGGTAAATTTATTCCATATACACTTATACCTCTCCGGTAATCGTTCAAAATCGTACAACAATAATACAATATATCTGTAATTCTTTACTCTTTTCTATTCGACATTGAATACATATGATATATGGTATATCCTAGCATACCCTCGACAACAAATCCGATAGACAAGTTGTCCAAGAAGTTCTAAAACAAGACTTGATCTAATATCTAGACGTGAAATAAACCAAAATTTTCCATTTATACAACAAATTAAGTGAACTTATTCGTAATAAGCTAATAATCCAATGAAATTCATATGACTGTATAAACTAAATTAGATCACAATTACCGAAACGTATACAAAAATTCAACATGCATCGTGCGTCAATGTGGAAATAATCCAAACAATATATCAAGACCCTCTCTTCAACACATGCGAAGTGAAAATTTGGACATATTTAATAGCAGTCATCACAAGTAATTGAAAAAATAACGTAGATGTGTCAGGTCTAACTATTGCAGCATACTATCCCTAAATATATTTAATACATATAAAGTTATGCACACTTAAAACATACATATCACAAATTCTAGTCACCAATCAAATTCCGTGGAACTCAATTAAGCTCTGATCAAGCTCACCTGACAAAAAATCGAGATGCGTAACGAGTTTTAGCCTAGGGGACCCTATCTTCACAACACTCTGTCAAAATATGTTTTATACGAATATGCATACCTGAAAAAAAGTATAATGAATAACAGTAAGCGATTAAGTAAAATCCATACAGCAATATACTGTGGGAGTACCGCCTCTGTACTGCCTCCGTACCGTCTGCCAGCATTACGGAAACGAGAAAAATACACTGCCTTGGATCACAATATGGTTCCCATCACTATACAAATATGCTGCAAGCTGTTCACATTAGGGATGATCACCCCCTGCGGGACCTCTATTTATCACGTGATCATTATCTTGAAACGTGGGTCATTCATACTTGCCACCCTGCTGATTCCCATCTGTTCGCTCCACCCCACCCTATCCATGAGGTAGCGTGACTAGGGTGTAAAGTGTACGGACACGAAGAAAAGTATGTTCTTGCAAACATAGAACGGAAACTGCGGTACCAACATTAGATTTGCGTTCCCCAGAGAGGGCGCTTAAGCGTACCATCAAACACTTTCAGCTCTAGGAATGCGTAACAGCTCTCATCTCATCACAAGACAAAGTTTCCCGGCAGGAAGAAGTTTATTCGTTATAGATACAAGGCCAACGGACTCGAAAGATGTGATCGACCTGAAAAAAGAGCAAACATACGTATAAAAGTCAACTGCGAAGTTGAACCCACTTCAAATAAGGTCTTATTCCTGGTAGATTCTATACTCGGGGTCATCCAAATCAATTCGGCAAGGAGGGTGTTCCACAACTATCTACAGTTACTATGGAGAATAATCAAATTCTAAAAATATCGAAGAGCGAATTACTTATGAAACAAACCTATTTAGGATGCTTTGCCGAGAACAAAATGCCCATGAACCTCAACGACGGATACGCGATTGTTAACAGCGAAAGCAACCGTAACAAGATGAGGCATTGAATCCTCATTTTTAAAAATAAGAATAAACACTACTTTTTATGCTCCGTTTGGATTTAATCCCATAATCTACAGTGGAAATATAGCTACATATTACAAAACTCATGCAAATATATCATTCATACTACAAAACCCAATTCAAAGTAATCATGCTTTGGTCCTTGGAGCGTACTGTCTTTACTTTGCATATCATCTATGTCAAAATACCCCCTTAAAAAAAATATTCAATGTTTCCACAACAAAGAATTACGGAAAAATTATGCATAAGTCGAAACTTTCGTCGTAAGCATATCCGGGAATAAAAATTCGTGTAACCAAAATATGTGCGGAACCATGACATTTAATACCGCTTGCAAAGTACTATGTAATTGTGCCGAATAAATTAAACTATATATCTATGTTTGCTTATCCTATTTTTAAAAAGCCGTGTAATGAATTACATTAAAACGCCTTATGCCTACGCAATTGAAAATTGCAATAATAACCGTGAACGGATACTATGTCATACCTAAGGTACACTATACAACACCAAAACATAGATCCATAACAACTCAATTGATACAAACACACGACACCCGATTATAACCGATTCATCTACAAACCTCTTGAGTCACCCCTCCATCCCCACCACTTGCCATTCGGTGACAGACCCTGTCCCGCCATGCGGTGGCAGGACATGTCCTGCCATACGGTGACAGGACACGTCTTGCCATAGCGTGACATTATACCTATTAATAACTGTGCAAGACATATCGCTGAGCTGCCACCAATAGCCTAAAAATATGTTGGGAGGTGGCATTGATTGTCATTCGCATATAAAATGCAAGAAATGTCAATACATGCGCCCTCCAGTCATTAGCCTGAGCAGTGGGCATTAGTATGTACCACTACCCGTGTAGCTACCAGTACCGCGTTTGGTATACGTTACTGAGACCGCTGCCAACTCTACATTCCCCTAGTACTGATGTGCTACCTTTACCGCTACAAGTACTGAAGTTCACCTCCACCGCTAAAGCTGTACAACAGAGGAAAGTGAAGACGACATATTTTATGATTTGAATCCAGTTTCTTGCTGCCTGGAGAACGTAATAAGCAGAGAGTGTCTCTGAGCAAGTTGGAGCACCAGGAGCGGGCGCCACGTCGCTGCACCGACGTAAGGAACTCCATAAAGGAGAGAGGGTGAGGGCAATTTATGCTCGTACCCTTCCATAAAGAAGAGTAGGTTACAACGATGAATGTTCCGTCGAGGCAGGAGAGAAGGCAGGGGGGGGATTGTGGTCTGGAGTACTGTTATGAAAGAAACAGTTTATATACTACCTGTGTAGGGACCAGCATGGGTTCAGGTATAGGCGTAGCGGCGAAAGAAGGCCAGTATAGACTACATCATGTATTTATAATAGCAGAGGGGTATCTGAATGAGAGTCCCAGGTTAGAGACTTGCTTGCGTTCAGGTCTTGTCGTCCTGCGGAGGAGTGCCAGGCGTGAGTACTGGGATTGGAGTCCATTAAAGACAGAACCGAAACGGTAGTACCACCATGGGCTTCTTGGTACTAGCTGGGTGTACTTTTGTACTTGAGTTTTGGTATGATATACGATAAGGGAGTATTAGCGTAGGCGTCCTGGTATGGGAATGACAAAATGGAAGAACCGACATTGGGCTACTTTTTTTGGAGAACTCTCTGGGAGGAGCCCATAACACACTTTGATAGAGTGCCGAGATGTCAATGAGAAGACGTCGTTGAATACCGACTAGGATTCCCACTGCTAGGCAAACGGTGTGCCGGGCAACTCCTCACAAGCAGAGAGTAGCACAGCACGTACCAAGGATACTTCTTACAATTATCCAATAAGTCTCCTGGAAATAGGACAAAAGCATTTTGGACCAATAAAACTAGTTACAGTATCGGGCCCGACACCGCTCACAAGCTCACGCGATGTGAGCTCACAAGCTTACCCGATGTGAGTTCACAAGCTCACATTATGTTCCGTACACTCCCTCACGCCGTCGCGTTGCACCATCATTCTAGAAGTGGTGCCGTCCACCGCCATTCCCCAACAAGTGAACGTCTGATAAGTGTTGGGGCCATTATGATGAACAAGTGATGACGTCATTCAGTGTGTTTGCGATCTTCACTCCCATTATAACAAAATTTTGCACGTAGATTTCCAAATGATTTCAGCTGTGAATAATTCAGTCTTCTGTAAAATTTACTGAGCAAACGATCCAAGTCAGGTATCTCACCGTATTTTCAAGAGGCTCACCGTATACTCAAGAAGCCCACCGTATTCTCAAGGGGCCCACCGTATACTCACGAGGCCCACCCTATTCTTAAGAGGCCACTGTATTCTCAAGGGGCCCACCGTATACTCACGAGGCCCACCCTATTCTCAAGAGGACCACCGTATTCTCAAGAGGCTCACCGTATTCTCAAAAGGACCACCGTATTGTCAAGAGGTCTACCGTAATCTCAAGAGGACCACCATATTCTCTAGGGGCCCACCGTATTCTCAAGAGGCCCACCGTATTCTCAAAAGACCCACCGTATCGTCAAGAGGCCCACCGTATTCTCAAGAGGACCACCGTATTCTCAAGAGTCCCATTGTTTTTTTCAAGAGGCCCACAGTATTGTCAAAAGGCTCACCATATTCTCAAGAGGCCCACCGTATTTTAAAGAGGCCCACAGTGTTTTTGAGAGGCCATCGTTTTTTAAATAGACCCACCGTGTTCATAAGAGGCAAGAGCTCGGCTTGGACCAGGAGGATCTTGTCATTACCGCAATAATCTATTTATTCACTGATAACCACTTCCTATCTGTTGTACGAATTGACTTCTTAGACAATCCCATGCCATTAGGTATCGGCTAGTTAGTCATGTTCAGTTTTAGGGATCATAACGAAGCATCATCTGATCGTTCGAACCATTTAATTTTGTCACGAATTACAAAACCTTTGCATATTGATTGTAACGGAGACATAGGAGAAAACGAACTGAATGGTATTCGTACGTGCGTGCGCGCGTCAATGATAGCATTAGAGGCATGCTGTGGATATCTACTGTTGTTATTGATCAAATTATTTCGACATCTTGCACGTCGCAGAGAATGACGAGCGTTATACCCTACCACAATGTAATCTAATAAGCCTCACCTAATTTAGCTATAGTTGATCTTGTTTATCTAACCCAATCTCAATCAACCCTACTTCATCAAATCCATAAACTTGTCTTGATATGATAAATGTTCATAATCTACCTGCAATGCAGGATACTGATACAATTTGATAGACGAACTCAGTAAATTGATCACCACCGCTTCCTCCACATCTTTGATAGGTGCTCGAGCACACCTACGAATAACATTATACCTGCTTTCTCTTATATCTCCTTAAATAATAATTTGCATCAATTTAGTCATTCGTGGATATGGTTTGAAAATGATTCGATCTGATGAAATGGCAGTACCTTAATCAGAATGTGGCTGAAACAGCGAGCAGGCAATTAATCTCTAATTTATGATTTATATCGGATCTGATAGTTCACATTATCGAGCGGATAAACACCAGTAATCAACTGGAAGATTGAATGCATGAGCTATCAAGTCTAATATTGACGTCTTCAAGACGTCACAACCGACCAACTGCATTACTTGTTGTGAATTTCGATCTGCTGACTGACTTGTTGGGCACTTCGATAACTGTTTGACTTTTTGGGAACTCTGATCAGCCGACTGACTTGTTGGGCACTTCGATCAGCTGACTGAGTTGTTGGGCACTTCGATCAGCTGACTGACTTGTTGGGCACTTCGATCAGCTGACTGAGTTGTTGTGAACTCCGATCATCTGACTGACTTGTTGGGCACTTCGATCAGCTGACTGACTTGTTGGGCACTTCGATCAGTTGTCTAACTTGTTGGGCACTTCAATCAGCTGACTGACTTGTTGTGAACTCCGATCAGCTGACTGACTTGTTGGGCACTTCGATCAGCTGACTGACTTGTTGGGCACTTCAATCAGCGGACTGACTTGTTGTGAACACCTATCAGCTGACTGACTTGTTGGTCACTTCGATCATTTGACTGACTTGTTGGTCACTTCGATCAGCTGACTGACTTGTTGGGCACTTCGATCAGCTGACCGACTTGTTGGGCACTTCGATCAGCTGACTGAGTTGTTGTAAACTCCGATCAGCTCATCTGCAGCACGTCTTCTTGCAGCTCGTTGCATTTCGTCAAATATTGCACCTTTTCCTGGGTGGGTCTGCCGAAAGACTGCTGCAACACGCACTGTGTAGACTACAAATGAAATTGTACAATACACGAACAATAATTTGTAGATAAGGGACGATTCTACGAGGGAGTAACACGAACAATGTCTTTGGAGTGTTATTCGTTCATAAATGTATTTGCATTATTCAGTTGGTCAAAAATAATTCTTATTTTAACGGGCGATTGTCCCACCAATCAATACTTTTATTATACTGTAGATGTCTGGAACATGATACAGTAAAATCTTATGAACAATTAGAGGAATGGACTATGGACCAATTCTGACTAACGTTCCCTAGCATGGGGGAACAGCAGTTTGTGATGTCGCCAACCGTAAACTTCTAAAAATTATATCGTGAAAGCTTTTCTCCAATCGCTCCAATCGATGTCATAAATGTACAGTATAATCAGGCGGCATTTATCGACATAATAACAAAAAATTGTTTGTCAGGACACTGGGGCTTATCAAGAAATGTCTATTGTTCGCCAGTACCAATAAGTGGCACACGAAAATGGCAGATTCTGATGGTTTCATTCATGCATCTGGAACGCCAGATAAAGTTTGTAAAACCCAACCAGCGCTGCACAAAATTTGTTCGAAAGTTATGCCCTTTTAAACAACGCATTTTGTCCACCAACATAGAAAGGGCGGCCAAGTTTCGATGTCATCCCGATGGCGTTCGATGGCAGACTTCCAGCAATACGAGAAGATGACGGTCACAGTTTCAAGGCAAAATACTGCCTTATATTGATGATCGATATTTGTGGAGCCTCAGGAAGGACGGAAAGGAAGAAAATAATCTCGGAGCAACGATGAAGTCATTGCCTCGTCATTTCTTTTGGAACTCGAGTGTATGCTGTTATGGTCTCTAACATTGAACATATTTGCAAACGTAGATAAAAACCCACGTAACCACAGGTAGATCACTATCAAAGTTCTTCTACTATCCTAGATCTTGGACTGAATACACGCACAATATTCCGGAACTGTTGCAAATGACATTCATGCAAAGACTCGATGAACTTGAGCTGACATCATCGCGAGAAAACAACTTATAGGTCAGCTTAGTGAAAGCTTCCAATACCTGGTTTTACTTTAGCTGTAGAGTTTATAACCAAAGAAATAGGAATAACAAATGAAAACTGCAACTGAAACCGTCCACAACATTCATTTTTCCCCCAAAAATCTAATCGAGACACCATCAATTTGAATTTCGTCTGAATCAATCAAATGGTGGAAACACTGATACCATGGAAGGAAAGTGGCACCAACCTGTTGGGGTCATCAGCGGCCGGCAGCCCATGAATGATAAAAAAATGATGGGTACCAAATCTAGGTAGGGCAAGATGCACTGCATATTCTATTTCGAAGTATTACCAGACTGGTCTCTTCAGTCCATCCCAGGCCAGCTACTACACTACTATACTAACCACTGTTTAGTAGCCAAAGAAAATTCGTTAAAGATTGAAGACTAAGAACAATCTTCAATAATTTTGAATGTTTGAACTCATCGGAAATATAATTGATATTATCCATTGAAAAGCTCTGCTCAGATATATTACAGTGAAAAATTTATGTGAAGTTAAATTCCACCTGGGAAAACTTTAATGGAATTTTTTGGTTCTAGACTAACCATCAACGAATTATATTTCGCTACAGTACATGTAACGCGCTCAGCGCCATGCATGTCGGGGCCTAGCAAGGCATGGGTAATCTTCATTTGGAAGGTCTCGGGCGGGTGCCGGGCTGCGAAACAAACGATGTCATGTTTGGTTGCATCTGCAAATTGATTGCCTCTCGTAGACATATCAGTTTGGAAAAGCTATGTTCGGTTGTCTGGCCGCTTTTGTAAATTTAACATCTAATTATCTTCAGCGGCTTGGCACTCATTGCTGATTAACTACAAGATCGTTGGATCCATTTTTCACATTTGGATACATTTATTCATTAAAATATTTCCAAATATTGCTGGTATGAGATGACAGATATTAGAATGTATTTTCAACAAAGGTTTATATGCTATTTATTCCTTGAGACGAGAAAAAGGCCTCCCTGCAAATCGAATTCGGCCTAGCGTCGTTCTACTGACCCCCAAAGACCCGGCCAAATCCCAACGACCGACGAATGTGGATTCCAAACAAATCCTCTCCCGTTGTCCCGGACTGACGCCCGCAGGGGACGGTGAGGGGGTGGGGGATGGTTATATGCGCGTGTTGGCGAGTGCATGGGCTAACACCTACAGACCATGTTCACAGTCTATAGACCATGTTCACAGTCTATAGACCATGTTCACAGTCTATAGACCGTGTTCACAGTCTATAGACCATGTTCACAGTCTATAGACCATGTTCACAGTCTATAGACCTTGTTCACAGTCTGTAGACCATGTTCACAGTCTATAGACCATGTTCACCGTCTAATCCTCCTATATCATATTTGGATTTGGTGTATGAGATGAGAGTGAGAGGAAGGGGGTAGTGGTCGTGGACGAGGGTGCTGAAGGGGGATGGGGAGGACATCGTTCAGAATTGTGATAGACGAGAGCGTTCAAGACAGATTAGATTATTTCAACACCAAGTAAATGTTCGGGGAGGACTCAATTTATAAAGTGCTTGATGAATTGGTAACCACGATGAATACGGTAACCATTTGAATGGTCTCTAATAATTATTGGGTGCATAATAACTAGCTTCTGCTATTTGGCAGATAGCAGTCACAGCCACACTCTAGGAATTGCGCTCTAGATGTCTCTAGAAAATATTAAAAGACGTTTGTATGCGCAGTTCCTGATTGCCATTGCGTTGCCTTCCATCAACGAGCCGCTGAACTCTACTCGAGAAACGTGCTTAATCCATCTCTGATCTCTTCAATTTTAATTGAGAGTTTCATGACAGTAACAATAGTATTTGATTGTCCAACTGCTTTGTTGAGAGAAAGATTGTTTGCAACTGACGCTGATTAGTCAAAATATGAATGTCGCCTGCTTTTGGACTGGAGCGAGTCTTCCTTCATTACTCCACGGTCTCTGTTCCACACCTTCAGGAAGATGATCCACATATGGATTCATTATTCCACGGTCTCTGTTCCACACCTTCAGGAAGATGATCCACACATGGATTCATTACTCCACGGTCTCTGTTCCACACCTTCAGGAAGAGGATCCACACATGGATTCATTACTCCACGGTCTCTGTTCCACACCTTCAGGAAGA
>SDVV010026397.1:0-12266 GCA_016164225.1 Gammarus roeselii | reverse complement strand
GTGGTCGCAGGCCTAGAGGTAGACCGAAGTTTGGGTGGATGGATGGTCTGAAGCAGGCGTTGGGAAGAAGAGACATGAATGTGGAGGTGGCGAGAGAGCGTGCAATGAACAGGCGTGCGTGGAGAATGCTTGTGAATGGTTGATTTGACACTGCTCTGATGTGCTTGATGGGGGGACCCGGCCATTATGACGCGGCGGGGGTAAACCAGTGAAAACTGTCGGGCCCTGCTGCTGACGACGGTTCCTTGGTGCATTCGGGACCCAGAGTGTAAGTTTAGGGGCTACCGGCCGGACCCTTTAGCACAAAAGGGCTAAGTTTTGTGAGTGTGAGCGTATGAGGGTGTGAGGTGCGCCTTGCCGTCGGCCACCCCCTTTCTGGGGGATGCGGCCTAGTGTCTGTATCTGTATCTGTAAACCTTGTACCAGTCTCGACGTTACTACCTGTACGCACTAACGTGCGTACATATTACTCTTGAAGTTCTGAATGATTGGAAGCAAAGATACGTTTCGTCTAAGCGTTTTTCATGTGCGCACCAGCGTGCGTCTAACATTGCTAAAATGTTCAATTCTTTCTGATTTCAGAAGCGTTTTTTTTCTCGCACACTGAGGCGCGCGAGCCTAATGGAATCCATGATCATCGACCCTTATTAGTATGACTCGCGTTGAGCCTCTGGTGGAAATGAGATTCAAATCAAATCAAATCAAAAACAAACTGTTTTGGCAAATAGAGATTTATTTGCTCCGAGTCCAGTAAATGTTGGCTTTCTACAGGAATCGATTTTGGGATCAGTTCTTTTCTGGTTGTGAATAATATCAGTTGTGGATATCTTGTCGGCAACGAAAAAAATTACAATACATGCTGATAATGTTCAGCTGTTGCTCATTCGACCGGCAAAAAAAATCGATTTGCTTTGATTAAAGGGTCCATCTCCACCGGAGCTCTAAGAATTTGAAAATCTTTTTCATTCATCACGTTTCACTGGCCTCTGCAGCGAACCATCTTGATAGCACAGGCTGGTCCCTTGAACTGGACGTTAGTTTGTCTCAAATTTGTTATTGTAAAGTAAATGTAGAATCGGTAGGACTGGTCAAGGGGCCACTAATTTGCATCACTCAGACCCCTGGCAAAAATTAAGGATCTAGCCCATCCAAGGGAAGATAGCAACTACTTTCGAGCGACGAAGACATGGATGTCAACAGCTAAGAACGCAAATTTCTCTAAACTGGGTAACCACACTTCTCCCCAACCAATGATCGCATTATGAAACTGATTAGGAACGTGCACGAAATGCAAAATCAACTAAACAAAGCGACCAGCATTTCCGAGCCAACATCTGAAAGCTGCACGCAACCTTATGTACAACCATAGAACGTCTAACAAAACTCGAGAAATGTGCCGGTACTATAGCTCTTCAAACTAACGAACTCTTGAAAAAATCTATTAACCAAGCAATCCGCATGTGTTTCCATCTCCGATGACAGTCTAAACGACTCTCCACCCCAACCGAACTACAAAAAAGAAACCGTTATTCCGATGTGATCAGCACAACCACTTAAATGGCAGGCCAAATTCTCCAAAACAGTTGAAAAACACCTTTCGTACTAAAGATAGACTGGATATCTTTCCATACACTTCACGAGGAAAACTCTGACTGGTCTTAAACATCACCATCAGTGGTGAAGAAAGTTTCACTATCAAAGTAGACTCAAAAGTTCAGGACGACGCTCTACTTTCCAAGATCAGCATGTGTCAAAAGGCATGCACAATCATGCCACACCCAGCCTACAAAAAGAATGCAGACTTAATGCACATTGAGAACCTCCCGAAGGAGCAAGCTGGTGAGTTCATCGCCGGACTTGTATGATATGAGGGCGCCAAACGCCAATGCGTTGCTATAAATACCAGAAATACGGCACACAAAGAAAAAATTGCCACGTAGACAAAGATGTTTACACTGTTTCCTAGACGACCATGGCAGATGAAATGATGTCCAGTCTTGACCACCGACGAACCCCGTCGCTTCTACTGTAAAGAAAACGGCCATCCCCTGGGACACAAAGATTGTTCCACGACCAAAAAGAAAGAAAAATCCTCCAACACCAAGAAGACCGACGAGAGACTACAGCCTCGTTGCAATCCACCCAGGCCAACCCACTGACTCAGGAAACGGTTCGGCACTATTATCTACCCACTTCCTTATAACGCTCATAGACAGCGGTGCAAGCAAATATGCTCCCTCAGTAAATTCCTTCGTTATGAGTAGAATATATGTCAGTAAAACGTGCCCTACGAAGGAATAAGATGGGGCATAATTAGCGGTGGGGTAAGGATTGTCCGGAGTCAGACGGCAGGACCGGAACTGGTCTGGCGCGTGAGTCAGCTAACGGGCGAGGGGCGGAAGGGGAGCGGCAGGCTGGATGCCAGGCTTGCGGGCTAGATTGGCAAGGTGTCATGTTGTGAACATTTTCCATTTTATTGTATTTTGATAGTTATTGTATTCATACATGTTTTTTCTTCTTTAGATGGTTGTATTGGGGTATAATTGGTCACTAACTGTTGCTCGATAAATATATATTTATACGGTTCTGGTAGGAATAGTGTTATAACAAGTTTCTGGAGAAGTGAGGTGTAGGGATCCTCTGGACAAAAAGTTAGATGCGCTTTGACAAATTAGGTAAGTTTGCTCCTATGTATTATTTGAATTGTATTTTTCCATGACTGATTCGTCATTATTTTTATGTTTTGAGTGAATGTTTCGTTAAAAATTCAAGTTTGGATTACAATTCTGTATATTTTTTTGTACATATATGTTTTTCTTATCTAGTTTAGGTATAATTGACTCATTCGGAGGTTGTTTAGTGGGGTTCTTAGCGGATGGACGCTTGGTACCAGCCTGATATTGAATTTAGGCAACGTTTTGTGTGTTTTCCATCTACTTATTTTCATATGAATATAATATCTATAGGTAGTTAGCAAGTTGATTTTGTATTTTTGGTTGATGCAGTAGCTTCGTTACAAGAATCTATCTATCCCACGAAAAGTCGATCGATAATACATAATTTTTAGTCAGAAAAGGTTAGGTTAAGACGATTAGTTCTTTTACACCCAACATGACGTGAAGCTGATCCACATTGAATTTCTTGTAACAAAAGCAAGGGACTTTGTTTTAATGGGCAAAAATCATAGTTCAGAAGTAAAATGCTACAGATGTTAACCAACCCTGTATATGCATACAAATCTGTGTATGTGTCTACATTGTGCCGGTATCGACCCCAGTATACGCCGTCACTATACCGTGCCCGGCCCTGAATATGCGTACAAAGCGAACAGTTGAATGCGACCGCTGATCCAAGTAATACAACGATCACGTGAATGAGCAAAATTTATATAATGTTAAGAAGTCAAACTATTGTATGCCAACAATGTTTATCGTGTCGCCAGCCTAAAGGGACAGACACTTCTGTTTATCTCGCCCTGCATCGCCCCATGTGAGCAGCGTCTCCTACCCTCCCTCTGGACATCGTGCCGCTGCTACGGGACTCCTCAACTTGACTCCGGACATCGTACCGCTGCTACGGGACCTCGCACCGCTGTTACGGGACATCGTACCGCTGCTGCGGGACATCGCGTCAATAAAATAGCCGTCAATGCATGGTTACAATAGCTGTCATTGCATAGTTAGATCTTGATAACCAATTTCAACACTGTGAAAACAAGTGTATTAATTTATGACCTAGTGGTTTGATTTATATTTGTATTTTTGTTATAGCTGTACCCATACTACCTGTCTGTTCCTTAGCAGTTATTCATTAGTATATATGACTTTTAACACTTCAAATGCAGCTGGTTGTTGTCATCGCACAACGATGTTTGAAAACGTATTTCCGCACTGTTAGGATGCTTCTGTTAGAATGACACACTGTTAGGATGCCGCTCTGGTTCGTTTACCTTTTATTTTAGCGATGCGTGTGTACTTTCCTGTCTTTATTCAGTTTACTTACTGGGGAATTCGTACAGAAAAATATCTCAAATGAACTCAATACCCTAAAATCTATCCCGCAATAAGAAGTAACTTGCACTAACGCGCTTTCGACGATTAT
Organism: Gammarus roeselii; assembly: GCA_016164225.1. Classification (NCBI taxonomy): domain Eukaryota; kingdom Metazoa; phylum Arthropoda; class Malacostraca; order Amphipoda; family Gammaridae; genus Gammarus; species Gammarus roeselii. The sequence continues at coordinate 8,165 of SDVV010026397.1, read as the reverse complement.
CAAATCAAATCAATGACTCCAGTTCCATTAGAATAAAAAAAGTCAATAGGTTATACAAAATTATTTGTCTATGTGACTTATGAGTCAATCATAATCAAGTGTAAACTTCTGTGACTTGAAAACTAGGAGCAACTGTATAAGCTATTCTCTCTCTAAGAGTGCCCTCACACCTCTCCCTTCTCCCCCGAGACCCTACAACCGTTGCCATAGCCGATCGTCCCCTACACCTCAACCGTATCCTAAGATCTTACTGGTATTACGATTTTCAACATTGTCAAATGTGGCCGGTTCTCTGTAACAAAACCACAAGTATTTTGTATCAGGTAGTATCATTGTACTGGACCCCTTAACATCTTGCAGCTTATAATCGTGCTACGATTTCATAACAACCCTCTTACTGAATTGAAATTAGGTTTTCGTCATCTTCTGATACTCCGCCGGTCATGTTTGGTACAAGGTTGGTGCCCAGAATCATGATAACATTCCTTTATTGAGAAGCAGATGGGAGTAGCTACGGGTAAGTTTAGCTTTGCATCCAAGCCAAATCCCGCAATAGGAAGTAACCTTGCGCTAACGCGCCACCGAAGATACGCGCATCCGAATCTCATTTATATTATTCCCGTTTTAATTCCGTTCTCGAATCGTCGACATAATCGTCACATCCCGCATCTAATTATAGTATTGCATTCATATCTGCTGTCTACAAGGAATCACAAAAAAATAGAAATCAAGCTAACGGTCCATCTTCACACCGGTAAATTCTATACCAGTCCAAGATGGTTCAGGTTATCTAGAATGTGGCATCTGCCACACCTCGTATGCCCCCAAACTAATGGATTGCCAAAGTTCTTCTGGCTCTGCCAGGATTTTGCGTAGCAGTCCCTCGAATGGGGAACGCAAGACATTGCGCTGTAAATTCGGTCAAGCGGCAGAGGAAACCAAACAACTGAAAACACAGATCAGTCACGCCTACAATGGCTTATCCAAAACAGAGACAGTCTCATCCAATGGCTTATCCATAACAGAGACAGTCAACACGGATACCCAATTGATAGCTGTTGAATTAAAATTGGAAAACGTGCTAAAATAATTTCACGGATTTGAAGATCTGATAAGCAGCGAATTAGCAGCAGTTAAAGAAACTGTCGAAGCCACCCAAAATCAAGTGAAAGAACTCTAAGTGCACCTAGACTTTGAATTCGCCAAGAAACTTTCAGCTCTAGACGCTGAGACAATTGATCGTATTAAACCGATAGAAAACTCAGTCAAAGATAGCGAGGCACTGTACACAATTGAAGTTAGTAGGAGGCAGCCACGCTGTGACAATGCAACAAGCGTTGGACCACAAGCTCACCACTTTTGACCCAATACACGTAACCGATTCGATGTATTACCCGATGAAATGGATTCTCAGAACACAGAGGAAATTATTGTGATTGGTTATTACAATGTCACCTCCTTCAAATCAAATCAGCGAAAAGGGAGAATTCAACTGAAAATACTCGGCAAAGCTGATTTGAAAATTTGATGAGATCGAAGGCATAATTGCAAGGAAAGGATACATTCATCTAGGCGAATTATAGTACAAGTTGAAGCTGAAGACGTGTTGCAGACGGAATCGACATGGAAAAGGTATAAAGCCATGCTGAAAAACATCAAACCTTCACACGCCAACCTCCATGTTACTGGCATCCTGTTCCATCCGAACCAAAGTAGATACAAGTTAAGCAAGATGATTTTACTTAACAATCGCCTTGCAATTTTCTGCAAAGCCCAGAAAATCTCTTTCTCGGATCATTGGGATACGATGATCAACCCAAAGTACTATAACTTTTATCGGATCACCAACAAGGCTTGCATTAACACGTATGGACTTAATACCATCGAAAACATACATAAAAACGTCGTCGCTGGACTTGTCAACGAAAATAAGTTAGAAAACGTAAACGATATCATAACAACAACTCCGCCGGCAGTGCCCGACGAAACGACACAGCGACCTCCGCCCATGTCAACACGAGATGCACAACAAATACGACTGCCCATCGGAACACCATCACAGGTCCTAGCTAAAAAGTTCCTGTCATCAATCCATTGCGAGTTAGAGGGAGTAGACGTAGCTCCGCTAGTACGACCCGTGTTAACGAAAACGAAAGTCTTGGCTCGGACACAAGACCTCAGAGTAGAAGAAAAATAAGTCAAACAAATCAAATCAATGGGACTAAAGGTACTCTCAAATGTTACTACGTGAACGCTAGAAGTGTCAGAGACAAAATTGAAGAATTAGGTACCCCTGCATTGAATGAAAGTATTGACATGATGGCAATCACGGAATCGTGGATGAAATTGAGCCCCGGGCATTATTTAGGCAAATTTACCCTTCCCGCTTACTCACTATTTCACAAAGATAGACAAGGCCGAGAGGGCGGAGGAGGGCTGCTCCTCGTGAAAAACACTCTGCAAATATTATAAGTCAGCATTCTAAACAACAGGCACGACATAGTATCAATCCAAGTAGTCGGTGAACATATAATATGTCAAATCTCTCTCGTCTATTGCCCCCATGAAACAAGGTTGCAGATGATATCCGATGTTTACAACACCCTTGTCGATGTTGTCACAACACAGCACAGTTTTGTGCTTGGCGACTTCAATATACACGACATTGATTGGGAATCAGACGAATGCACTGCAACCGGCCAGTGTCTGATTGATTTTACAGACGATAAGTTCATGACCCTAATGGTGAAGACACCTACAAGAGGTAGCAATATTCTTGATCTCCTATTAAGTGCAATCGACTCTCATGTCATGAACGTCGAAGTTGGCAAACCACTCGGAACTAGTGACCACAACTGTATCCGTTTGTTGATAGAGCTCGAGTTGAAAACATCTACAAACAGCGAAAAGTCCCTATCTTCAGATTAGCTAATTTTGATGGCTCAAGAGAGTCAATGGCGTCAGCATACATAACCCTCGGACAAGATGCCAATCAATTGCATGACTATTTCTTGACTGCACTTAGAAATATCGAACTGAGCATATCCCGCGCAAAAACATGCGAACAGCAGTCTATCAGCCGACGTACTGGAAAGGAGAACTGCAGCGCCTCCATTCACGAAAGAAAGCAAAGCATTCGATAAAGCAGAGACATCCACAGGGTGACGTAGCAAAAAATGAATACAAAATTAGCAGATGAGATCTAAAGAGAGTCCTGAAACGTAAGAAGAAAGAATATCAAAATGAAATTGCTGCCAATGCCAAAACTAATCCGATTTTTTTTTGTTATATTTCGAGCAAAAAAATGCAAAGTCTGTAATAGGTCCTCTCGAGAACGATGTTGGTAAGCAAGAAACGGACGACACTAAAATGAGTGTTCTACTTAATGAATACTTTTGTTCTGTATTTACGTTAGACAATCAGGATATTCCTAATCCTGAGGATATTATAGCGGCAAAACAAATTGAAGCCCTCACCACAGTGACTTTTTCCCCGCCGAAGTTATTAAATATATAGATACATTGAAAGTCACCAAATCTCCAGGCCCAGACCAAATTCATCCCAAAATTCTATAAGAGACTAGAAACGAAATCGCCGAACATTTATCAAACATTTTCACTCAATCTCTCACAAATGGCACCTGTCCCTCTAAATGGAAAGAGGTCCCAATTGTTAAAAAAGGGGACAAAAAGTGTCCCGGCAACTACCGTCAAATTAGTCTCACCTCAGTCATTGGTAAGTTGATGGAAAGTCTGATAACGGATAAAATTACAGAATTCTTTGAAACAAACAAATTGATTGACGACTCTCAGCATGGCTTTAGATACAACTGTTCCTGTTTTACGAATCTGCTACTCTTTTTCAGAAATATAATCAAAATCCACGACACAAAATCTACAATCGATATCATTTACCTTGACTTTCAAAAGGCCTCTGATACAGTCCCCCATAAGCGCCCAATTAGTAAATTGCTCAGCATCTGTATTCGAGGCGAGCTTAACAACTGGATAAAATGCTGGCTTACGGACAGACGGCAGCGAGTTGTACTTAACGGAGTTTCCTCTCCCTGGGGTAATGTTACAAGTGGCGTGCCCCAAGGATCCGTGTTAAGGCTAGATCTCTTTATAATATTCATTAACGATCTCGATAGCAACGTACTCTCAAACATTAGCTAGTTTGCAGACAATACTAAGATTGGAGGAAAGGTACAAACTAAACTAGAGTGTCAGCAGATCCAACTAGATTTGAACAAAATTTTTGATTGGTCAGAAAAGTGGCAAATGAAATTTAATGTAGACAAATGCAAACTGATACACATAGGTCCTCATAACCCCAAACACGAATATTCAATGTCTGTAAAGAAACTCATTCCCATCACCGAAGAGACTGATTTAGGTGTCATCATTAGTATCGACATAAAAAGCAGCAAGCAATGTAACGATTCTGCCAAGAAAGGCAACAAAATGCTAGGTATGATAACCCGCACTATCTCGTACAAAAACCAACACAGTAAGCTCAAGTTATTTAATGCATTTGTTAGACCGCATCTCGAGTATGCCGTTGATTTCTGGTCTCCATTCATTAGAAAGGACGTTGTTAAACTTGAGAAGGTGCAACGTAGAGCTACCAAACTCATCCCCTCGCTGCGGAATAAATCGTACGAAGACAGCCTTCGTGAACTCAATCTTTATTCGCTAGAGAAACGTCGAGTCAGAGGCGACATGATAGAAGTGTGGAAGATTAAGAGGGGAAAAGAAAACGTCAACCGAGCGAGCCTTTTCACTCTAGATACAAACGGAGCGACTAAGAACAATGGATACAAAATCGTTGGGAAACGTTTCTCACTCGACATCACTCGCAATTTCTTCACGTATAGAGTTGTCGAAGAATGGAACAAACCTCCAGCGGAGGTTGTAAACAGCAATACAATCGAAACGTTTAGGTCGCGGCTCGATAAGTTCTACATAAATCGCCGATAGATAGCTATGCCGTTCCCTTTTCTGTTGATATAAATAAAAACAGAAATGGAAAATGAAGCTCTCAAAGGAGTTCTACTTCAGAAATAATCCTCTTGCTATCAAAAGGCTACCTAGTTTGGACCAATAGGCCTCTTAGACGTTCTACTCCAGAACTAACCCTCTTGCGGTCAAAAGGCAACCGAGTTTGAGCTAATAAAACTGTTGTCGTCTTCCTACACTTGTGAACACTTGTAAACAATCACCTGTTCAATGAAAGTTGACCAGCTCGGAGAGCTGGCGCTGAGTAGTAATAGTACTGGAACGTGTTCACACAAGCAGAATGACAAAAGGCTCTACTTCTAAAAAACGAGGGTCGTTCGTGCGCATTTCTTAAGATGGTAATTGTTGATACGCTCCAGAAATTATATTAGACTATTTTGACGCTTTATATGACTGCCTTGTTATCAAATTGACCCTATTACACCGATATAAATTGTAAACAGAATTTCGATAGCGCGAAATCTAGTACACCTTTAAGGGAGCGGTAGTTGGGCTGGGTGTGATGGTGTTATTATTTAAAAGAGTGTTTAGGTCGATTTAGCATGTTGTGTCGATGATGTATGGGTATCGTTAATGGGGGCCGCGACTGCCCATAATACATCGACCAAAAGCAAATGATTGCCATACAAAAACGGCCGCAATGTTGCAAACAAGCAATTCAAATTTGTCAAATGAAAATCCATTCCGACTAAACTCTGCCAAGGTTATTAAATCTACTAATAAACCTGTTTATAGATTTAATAGCCTTGACGAGGTTAAGGCAAGTTGGAGTTTCATCTTGCCAATCCATTCGGTAGCAGTACTCCAATCCCGTAGCGGGGGTAAGAGTACTGCTACCGTAACCCCTGCGTGTCGTAGGGGGCGACGTATAGGGGAGCCCCGTAGCCGGAGCTTAGAATCGTGCTACCGCAACCTCTGCGTGTCGTATGAGGCAACTAATAAGGGGTGGGGCAAGGGGGCTAGGAAACCCTTCCTCTGTAAAATTCTCCCTAAAACACGGCGAGATGAGCGGGGGGAGGAGAGGCCTCACGCTTTTCCAAACCCTATTGTCAGGGTTGCTGACAGTGCGTGGTTAATGTACGAATAAAGCAACAAGGCGAGAGATTGGTGAGATGTTTGTGAGGAGGAAGTTAGATGTGTTGGCGCTGAGTTAGACTAAGTTGAAGGGTAATGGCAAGTGTGAGTTTTGAGTGGTAAGTGGAAGAAAGTCAGGCTTGGATGAAAGTTGGGCTCGAGAAGGTGTGGTGTTGTTATTGAGTGATCGGATGTCTGGGAGCGTTACTGAAAGGAAAGAGGTGTCCTCAAGATTGACGTGGATGAAATTAAAGTTGGGTGTAGAAAAATGGGCATATTTAAGTGCGTACGGACCTGGAAGCGAGAGGAGTGAGGAGGAGAGGGAGCCATTTTGGACTTACCTGAGCGAGTTTCTGGAGAGTTTCGGGAGTCAATTCAATGTGATTGCCCTGAATGACCCTAATTATTGCGAGAGTTGGAGATGCAGTAGTGGATAATGTGATAGGGAGGTATGGCGTTCCTTATAGGAATGACAGTGGAGAAATTTTTATAGGTTTGTTCATGGAGCAGTAGCTGGTCGTCGGAAACAGCCTGTTCAAGAAGCGAGCTATCCACAAGTACACATGGGTAAGGATGGCCCATGGTGCAGTGGTGTAGAGAGCGTTGATGGATTTTGTGCTGATTTCGATGAGAGAGGTGGGTAGGCTGTTCGATGGGCCGGTGTTGAGAGAGGAGGATGGAGGAGTGTCTGACCATCTGCTGGTGGATAGAATATTAAGAGTGGAGCATAGGTGGAAGGGGCAAACAAAAGAGTGAGAGAAGGAAGAGAGGCAGCGAAAATGAGTGAGCTAAATGTGAAAAGCAGAGCTGAGGAGTTCCAGCGGGCGTTGAGAGAGGAATATGGCAACGTGAGAGGGCAGGACCTGCAAGATGTAGAGGAAGAATGGGAGACATTCAGAGATGCCTTGTTGAGATGTACAAGAAATGTGTGTGGTGTTTGTCATGTGGACGTATGCAGACGGAAGGACAGCGAGTGGTGCAACGAGGAGGTCAAACTGGCGGTGGCGCAGAAAATAAGAGCTTTTGAGGAATGGTAGCAAGCGAGGTCGGTGGTGGCTTATGACATCTATAAGGAGATGAGGAAAGAGGTAATGCAAGTAGTGAGGAGAGCCAAATGAGACGCTGATGCCAGGTGGGGCAGACGGTTGTGCCAGAACTTTGAGGAGAACACAAAGATGTTCTGGAAAGAGGTCCGGAAATGAAGTGACCGAAAGAAGAAGGAGGTGAAATTAAAACGGCTAGTTGTTGACGGAAAGTGGTGGTGTACGGAAAAGGCCTGCCGAGTATTTTAAGGAATTGTTGAATGTCGAGGATGACAGAGAGGCTGACATTGGTGCTGTGGGTGGTGGTGGGCGGATGCCGGTTTTTGGAGAGAGACTTGCTACGGACATTACTGATGAAGAGGTGCAGGAGGCGGTGGAAGTGATGAAAGCAGATAAAGTCCCTGGTTTGGATGGAGTTGCAACTGAGTGTTTGAAAAAAAGGGGAATAACGATTGTCGAATGGTTGGTAAGGCTACTGAACATTTGTTATGTGGCGGGCGTGGTACCGATTGAGTGGTGCAGTGCCTGCATTGTCCCGCTGCATAAGGGCATAGGAAATCAAAATTAATGCTGCAACTGTGAAGTGCCTTTCTTCATTAGCACTCAACGTAATTACTTGACCATGAGCTATAGGGTTGAAAAACAAAAAACCATTGGACTTATTTTACTTTGGAATAAGTGCAAAATTAATTTAAATTAAATGCATCAGCCACCGGTTGTCCTATATAATCCTAGTGTGGCTGTGCATGCAAAATAATTGACAATTATACATCAATAACGCAACCTATCATGTGTGGCTGAAAATTGGCCTGAAATATTAATAAATAGGTCAACATGTCCAAAATTTATTTCTTGGTTTTCTCCTGTGGCTCTCGGCTGGGGAGTTGCTCCATTTGACAGGAGAATGGTGGATGGAGCCTAGCGGGGAGAGAGGAGAAGACGTTATGAATATTGTACTTACAATTTTTGTTGTCTTTCACTAAACCTACACTTTAATACCAACACGACACGAAACACTAAGGCGGTATTA